>JTDE01001678.1:113371-130595 GCA_014338405.1 Paragonimus skrjabini miyazakii | reverse complement strand
CCATGTTGGCTTAAACCATCTCAGGTTGCAAATTGATACGCGTTGCTTGCACATATGCACTATAAACAGTTGTCCCGAGTACTCATTCCGTCTATGGTTTTCCGGTCCTATTCTTGTAAGCGCTAAATTTTCTTCCCTGCGGATTAAGAACTATTCTCTTGTTTTGCACAATCCACTCACGGTATTCATAACTTCTACTTGATTTATTTTTCAGTCTTGTTTCTAAAGAGAACAGATTCATGCGTCTATATCTGTTATATCAGCCCATTTTCCGGATCTTATATCGGGGCTACGAAGTATACGTTGGCCGTCTTAGATTCTTCGCTTCCTTGGTCTAACTGCAAATGTAATCATAAAATCACTGCCCTGGGTGCTGCTTTAGGTAACTGCATTATAAACACATTAGTACTTCAAATTTCTTCAATTGCCTAACGCGCTGCAAACGGACACTGAGTTTAAACTTCATAATGCTCGTAACCTAAATTGCCGAGCCGCTCACATTGGTTGTTTCCAATATACTTACATCCTATTCTGATGCTTCCATCTGCTTACGTAACTCTTTAGTCTAGGTTTTCATAAGTTATTCACATTTGGCAGCATTTCACAGAGATCCCGGTCAATACCGAATTGATGAAGATCGTCTGGTTCACGTAGCACAAGAGTCTTTGCTCGACATTCGTCTTGTTTCTCATCATTGACGAGTGTGTGCAAGTTGGTACTGATATTTTTCGCCACACTGGTAGTGTGTGTTAGCAGCTGCGATTGATCTGAAAATGACCTCTCTGGAAATCGGACGGTGGTATTCGCAGTTTGTGAGTTGAAGCCGATGTTTGCACGTGAACACTCTATTCTGATCTACGACCTCGTGAGGTTAGTCCGATCCGGAAATATACTAGGCAGGCAAGCCGCTGGGGTAGTCGAAACATCAGGGAATGATATCAAGGGTGAGGGATGAATGTCATCTACGTCCACTGCCTTTGCGGCATGAAATTGAGTCAACTCACCCTACACCTTCGTAGCCATAACTACCGTTTCTACCAACATTGTTAAGCCGGGCAGAACATCAGCGTGTGATGATCAGCAACTGTCTCTTAATGCGCCTTCACAACTAACCGAAGCAGTGTTTGAAACACCCTCACTTATTAACGCATTCTTTATTTGTCTGACAGAGATACACACCACGGCCACCCGGTTGAGTTGCCATGGGTCCGTTCATACGAGTTCTCTTCGTATGTAATCGACGTGCATTTTCGCTTAAAGAACTTTCCACTGCGCTCGCCCGTATTGAAGTAACATTTATACTTGCCTGTGTGGTTGAATCATACCCAGGCCTAACGATTGATTTTCAAAGCATTATTTGATCCGCGCCTTGACTACAGTCTGGGGATGGATAAATCCACTGGCCAAACCTGGCAGTTTCGTGCATAGCCCGGCGAGAAATATTTCTATAACATCGCGACTCTTATACCCACTCAACACTTTTAACCTTGGTTCCCTGAACACTGACTCAATGTAAAGTCCTCAGCAGATCCCAAGCCGCTCACCTAGGGGCTCAATCGTAGCAATCATGAATCTTACCTTCTTAACACCGCGAGTTATTATGTGAATTTGGCTCCCAACCCAAATACCATAGAGTTTATTTGATGTCTCTGTTTGTAAAGAGTTCAAAATAACACATATTTGCCCAGGTTCCATAGAGCGTGTTGGTCCACATACTGGACCAGTGTTGCGTTTCATAGGGGCATATGAATATTTGACTCAACTGAACCGTTTATTGCAAGTCCCTTGTTCAAACTTTCAGAGAGAACCATGTTAAAAAACTGGCTCGGTTGGCGCGGACGATTAGTGCAGGCAAAGGTTATTCATTCATTTGACCTTTATATTTCACCGAAAGTTTGCTGCTTGTGAGGTCCTCCCCAGGTATTACCACATATCGGGCCTCCGTTGAAGTTATATATAAAACGACAGAAATTTTGTTGCTGAATAAGTTTGATCGTACTGTCTAAAATTTGAAACTGTTGCTGTAGGGATTGAAATTCCACAAGAAAAAGACGTAAAAATAAGACACTAGCAATCACGAATGGAAATTTTTGAAGACCTTGCGCAGAATGTTACAAGTTGATGCCATTAGACCCTGTGTTTGATCGCATTCGTCCGACGTGATCTCGTATCTCATGGCTTAACGACCAACCAAGGCTGGCGTATTTTTTTTGGATACATCCTCTTCGACGGTACATTATGAAAATATTAACGATTACTTGGATTTTTTCTGTTAGTTGCTGCGTCCTAATCTTACCCCATCATTTTGTGTCCTTCCGTTCTATCGCAATTTTTGTCAGCGTTATCTCACTAACATCCTCCTCTATATTGTAGTACACCACGTTTTGCATTCAACACAATTATGTTGACATGTTTCATATTGGGCTTTTGGTGAAGGCAACGTTTCGCATTACTTAACCTATTTTGGATAAGAGAATGGAGATCAAGTGAACAATCCAAAATTGATTTTAGGTTGACCAATGACATACGGCGTAATATCTACCTCCAATCATCTTTGAGCACTGGGTATTTATCTGTGGTCACCTTGTTAGCGTTTTACATCAACAATACTTGGAAAGATTTTCTTTGTCGACCCAGATGGCATTGAGTTTATCGTGCTGCAGCATGCTGCACCTAATAATTCTGCTGCTTATTACAAATCCACAAGGTAAGACACGAAAATCGTCCATGTTGTGGAAAAACAATTCAACACTTTTATTACTACGTCTATTGTAAAACCCAAGATTAATCACAATAAATTATTAATGTAACATACGTGGACGGCATGAACGACTTAGTGTTGATAACGTTGACTAATTGCATTATATGACCAGGTGTATGTATCCACCTTCATCATGTTGTGTGCTGTTCACCCTACTTGATCAATTTGCACTTATTGAGCAGCAGTTGTGTGTTTGGATTTCTCCTGGTCTATAATCAAGAACAGCTGCATATCTCTGGTGGTTCTAAGCAAAACCCAACTTGTGCGTCACTACAAAAACCCTACTCTGTTTACAGCCAATTTATTTTAGACCAAGGTTATCAGTGACTACACACTTTCGGATAGGCAAGCACTGCTTGGTAGTTCATGTGTGAACATTGTTAACAGAATTTCCTTTTCCAATAAGTTACTAACTAAACTTATGATGTTGGCACGTGCCTCTTAAAATAATGAGAGGAATAACATGTAACAAGCTAATTTCTTTGTTCATCTAACATACTGGTTTGTGGTGGTGGGTTGTTCCCTGACTATCAATAGTATTTGTGTTATGCGTTTTAGTTAGTCCAATAAATGGTTAGTGTTGGCTCACAGCATCCTGTGGTGTTCTCAAAATTGTCAAACCTTTGGTCTGTTTTTCTCAGTAGTCAGGCCTTGTTCTACTGGACATTTAATATCTTCAAGCGTTTCTTGGTAATAAGTTGTGTGGCTTCTTTGGATAAACGCCCGACACTCCTGCAAGGACTGGTCTACTTAACTGAATATAGTTTTTTCGTCCGGTAAATTCACGATGTCATTAACGCTTGAATATTTCGGTTAACTTAGAATATGCAGCAAGAACGGTGGATCGGCTTCCGATAAATCCAATTTCTCTCGAAAATTCCCATTGAATCATAGAAGAGTAGACGTGACGAACAATTGTTTTCGATAATCCATCATCAGATCAATACAATTATACAGATTCAGTAAAATCAAAAAACAGTGTGTGAACAAGACAAAGAGGTTCAATAGAATATCATTGGATCAAGCAGAGCGTTATAAATTATCCAGGCCTCCATAGGTCAGTCACTCAGAGAGCAAATCGCCAGTGTTAACGACGGGTGGTTAGGAGTTTATAGTGGATATAAACACTACACAAAATCCAGGTGTGAATACCAGATCAAAAAGATGATAAAAGTAGAAATTTGCCACAACAGGCGGTTGATTCCGCTAGATTCCAACTCTCCAAAATTTTGTGCACCAGCAACACCGAACGTAGACTGAACGCAAAGCTTGCGCCTCGAAAAGTGTCATTTGTATTTAACGATTATTGATTGGTTCGATTATGTTAGGTTCAAACGTCGGCTGCGTATGTGAAGTTGAGGGAAGTAAAAAGTGTGAATAACAATGATAATTATGAAATAGAAAATAGTGTACAAAACGTTACAAGTTCAACCCATCATTACATCACAAAGTAACTCGGTTAGAGTTTGGGTGGACATACAGACTGACAGTGTGACCTTTGGCCACGGCAACTGCAGGGCTTGCACAAATTTTTTATGTGAACACAAAATCGGGTTGCACAATCGAATGGCGATCGATTCAGCAGTAGTCAACATTCGTTATCTGACCAGTTTTGGGTGGTTTATCGGGACTTTGTAGACAACACGAAACGCCTGAGCGGGGTCAACCCGGTGATCAGTATCTGCCAGATGTGCGACGACTGCACTGTTGATGGATGTTGTTGAACCTATCCCAAGCTACGCTGGATGGTGTTCTTTGATCCGATTTGACAAACGCCTCGTCGTGCGACCTACATATTATGCTGAACAACAGCAGAAAAATGAGTATACAACCATGGATTGGTCGAGGGCAGGAAGTTTGTCTTTCAAGCTCAAAGTCAGCAGGGGGATATGGTGAACCAACTGCGCAGCGTTGCCGGCGAAAATGTGCGCCTGAGTTTTTGATAAAGTCAACGGTTTAGTGTTTCTCTGCTTCAGGCTGTCAATTTCATTTGTGAACATATTGACCAATCGAACCCTCAGTTCAGCCTACCGACACCCATGTTGATAGAACTGCTTCTACGATGTACTCACAACGTTCAGTTTAAATTTAACGACGAAGTCTATCGTTGGACTGATGGAGTAGCAATGGGGTCCCCATTGGGCCCACCTCTAGCCGATATTTTCATGGGCAAGCTTGAACGTCAACAACTAAGCCAGTTCATTAGCAATTTCTGCTTCTACCGACGATACGTAGAAGATATCCCCGTTCTACTGAAGTGCGAGCATGACCTACCTGGTGACGTGCACTCATTCAACCAGGCGCACCACGCCATCACGTTTACTTCTGAAACGGAATCAGAAAACTCGTTTTATTTTCTAGATGTGAATCGGAATAGATGCCCACATGGCAGTCCTCAACGCTCCGTTTATTGCAGAGCGAACTGGACCGGCCAATATACAAATTTCAATACTTTCGTGCCTTTAAAGCAAAAATGAAACCATGTTCGCTGCCTGACTAGTAGAGCAATGAAAATTTGCTCAGCAGACAAAATAGACCGGAAACTAGAGACAGTCGCCATCGTGTTGCGAGAGAATGGCCACCCGGATCGTTTCATAACCCGGAACATGATCGCGTCTAAGCCACGGAGTCAGATTACTACGGTAGAAATAAAGACTATTTTCATCCGTCTCCCTTTTGAGAATGACACTGCAAAAGAGACTAAACCGTCGACTTCATCAGAAACTCAGGCGCACATTTTCGCCGGCAACGCTGCGCAGTTGGTTCACCATATCCCCCCTGCTGACTTTGAGCTTGAAAGACAAACTTCCTGCCCTCGACCAATCCATGGTTGTATACTCAGTTTTCTGTTGTTGTTCAGCATAATATGTAGGTCGCACGACGAGGCGTTTGTCAAATCGGATCAAAGAACACCATCCAGCGTGGCTCGGGATAGGTTCAACAACATCCATCAACAGTGCAGTCGTCGCACATCTGGCAGATACTGATCACCGGGTTGACCCCGCTCAGGCGTTTCGTGTTGTCTACAAAGTCCCGATAAACCACCCAAAACTGGTCAGATAACGAATGTTGACTACTGCTGAATCGATCGCCATTCGATTGTGCAACCCGATTTTGTGTTCACATAAAAAATTTGTGCAAGCCCTGCAGTTGCCGTGGCCAAAGGTCACACCATTAGTCTGTATGTCCACCCAAACTCTAACCGAGTTACTTTGTGACGTAATGATGGGTTCAACCTCAAACCACACATCGTTAACACTGTTAATTTGCTCTCTGAGTGACTGACCTATGGAGGCCTGGATAATTTGTAACGTTCTGCTTGATCCAATGATATTCTATTGAACCTCTTTGTCTTGTTCATACACTGTTTTTGATTTTGCTGAATCTATATAATTGTGTTGATCTGAGGATGAATTATCGAAAACGATTGTTCGTCACGTCTACTCTTCGATAATGTCCATCCTTCTTCTAGACCGACTAGCTAGTTTCATCGGCACGCATGATATTCATTCGACACGTGTTGCCAGCTATTAATATGAATTGTAACACGGTTTTGTACGTTACAGTGTGTTTGGTTGTAATATCGTGCTGATTAGATTGAACCAGAGATGCCGGCGTACGTTGGGCGGTTTAAATGAATAGGGAAAATGGTTAGAATTTTTAGCCCTAGAAAGGCTAGCAATTACCGCAGTTAACTCAAGGAAAGCTTGAAACAATGCGAAGTAATATTGACGAATGTAAGATTCTGTATTAAGCGTAACCTAATAGTGTTATTTAGTAAGTAAATACAATAAGACCCTTGATTTGTTTCTTGAAGTGTACGTCAATACTTAATTGAATTCCTCGTAACAGTGTTAAGGTATTGATGAAACCCAACTTCACTTTGTCTTTCTGTGGTTTCTACGGGTGGACGAATGTATCTACTTTAACAAACGATAATGTTTACGGAGGATCATGTCATTTGAGATTGGACCGTAACCAACATGTTCGCAGTTGACCAGAAATGATCTCATTTGACATGACATAACCGTTAGCTTGGAATTTAAAAAGTGATGCACATAATTGGAATGGTAATGCGGTATTTGCAAGTACAATCCCAATGCGTACGAAGTTGAATGAAATCTCATGTCAGTGTAAAGAAATTGAACTGTAACTGCAATACTACTCCCCGTAAGAACTTTCCAGTTGACGCCACTCATTTTATATTGTCTGTAAGAAAGGGTAAACATGACGGAGTTTCCACCTTTCTGGTACCTTTTTTAATTAGCCTTCTTGAAATCATTTTGGTAAACAGTTTTTTGGTAATTTATCAACCGACAAACTGCGTAAAGTGCTATGTCACTACCTATGTCAGGTGAGCAAAATCACGATTATTTTTGCCATCTAATCTATGTCAAAAGATTTTGGGTGGAGGAGCGACTGGGTTGTCAAATACCCTTTGGAAACTTTAGGTAACTAACGGAAGATATAATTGTTGCAGTGGTCTGTTAAATGTTTGTGTACATACACTCGTAAACATCTCAAGTGAATTCCGCTCAATTCCGCATTGTCCAGACCACGAACTTTGATTCCTCTGGATTAACCATTTGACAAATGATAACCTGGAGAATGTATTGTAATCCAGCACCCTAAGTTAACGAGGCAAAGCGGAAGTGCAAACATAGCAGCCTTCGCTTCGGCATCATTCAGACTGGTAGAAGCCATTTTCACCCGATAATCCGAAGACATCTGTATTTCTGGCCGACGTAATCTGTTTAAAGTGAGTATATGGAAGATTGAACAAGAAGCAAGTTACACATTCGGGAGACGAATATTTGAGTTGCACGAAAACCAGCCCGTCTGAAGGGGACAAGATTCGCAGTTGTCTCTCCGGGTGTGTCACGTACTAAACTAGCCGTCAGTTTAGGCAAAGTTGTAGTGTAATATCATGCTAACCAACATTTGCACTCCCAGTGGAAACCTAACTCTTGATGCTCTCAGTTCCGTGTGGTTATCGCTGAATATTAAGTGGTGGACGTTCTCCACATGTCTGCCGTAGTATCATTTTTCCTCTAAATGTGTCCTCGGTACACACTTTAACGGGTCTCTGTGGCAAACTACAACAAGTTTTTTCCAGTTTGAAGGACAGATATCCAAAGAAGTCATTATAATGTCCCTTCTGGATCTCTTAATTTGAATAGATCTCTGAACTGAGGAGATTATACGACGAACCAACGACACTTTCTGGCCATTGCAGAGACGATCACAACATGTTTATGCAGTGCTCAACTGTGTGCTGGATAAAACGTTGCCCAGGTTATAAGAATTTCATACAATCCATGTTACTGATACGATGCTACAGGGAGTAAATGAGTCCACCTAACTGTCCTTCAGTTCCTGGCATAATTATGAGCAAGGAGATATGGGCACAATTATTTTTTTTAACCGACGTCGCAAACACGATAACACAAAATGTTGCGCAACAACGCAAGTCTCACATGTATCAGGATTCGAAATTAGGGCAGCGCCCATATAATTGATTGCGTCAAACAAATTTACGATGAGGACAATTTAAACAGTTGAGAATTATCATATATAATGACACAGTCACATTCGTTCGCCAATAAATAATGGATAATACTACTGAAGTGAGATAAAATCAACTTAACATTGGTCAATAAGCATGAGATTAAACTGTCTAGCATATCGGAATCAAGCGGACATCAAAACTTGTGAGCATAGTGGCGACGGTTCATAAGAAGGAAATTGGCTCGTGTGTGGTTATGAATGGGTGCTTCCAGTTGGAATTAACGTACAATCAGCGAATTTTCCAAAGTATCAACAATGGTTTAGTTTAACATCCTTGCTCTTCTGTACTGCGTAAAGCTGAGAAGACCAAATCTGATCAGTGCTGGAGTTCGCATAAGCACAAAGTGGTGGCCATTAAGTTAATGACTTTAGAATGGAAGCAACCAAACAACTCGTGAACTTAATTCCTGAATGAGAACGTTTAGCCTGTACAAATGACGCACAACCTGTCATTTTCAGTGTTGAAGAAGAACTTTCATGAATTGCTTAACCATGTTGTCCAGCATACTGACTGCCTAATGCTTACTAGATGATGTGGACGTCGGTCACAGTTGATTACTACATTCATATTTTCGTTAACCTACGAATACATTTTCTGTTGAACGATGACCCTATCCTCAAAGGTTCAACTCACTGAAGCTGGTTATGACTGAAATAAATCGCTCCAGCGATATTTGCCCTATTCAACAAGGTTGGCCATTGAACCGGTTGTTTTCAGTCGGCCGAGGCATGTTGACGTTTACGAAGCCATATCGACAATTGAGTGTGCACAGTACTGAAAGTGCTGGAAACAAAGTAACAATCCAGCTGACCTCAGCCTTTGATGATGGGTATAATCCGTATTAAAAATTTGGACCCACACATATTTGTTACGAGTATCTGATTTGATAGCTTCGCCAGCGTTTCGACACACCTCTTGGGCAAGCACCGTGTTATAGATGCACCGGAATTTAGCTTCATTTTGTTAAAACTCGTTGGTAGTGGGTAATCTTAAAATAATTTTGTCCCTTAACAGTTTAGTTGAACTCAACCACCGTCAATTAAATTGCGCGTTCAAACTACATCTCGTTCGCCCCTTTCGATTTCACAAGCAAAATGAAATACAAACACTTGGACGTGCGGGAGCTCACGGACAAATTTTCCATGTGACCACCCATCATTCAGTGACGTAGTCAAAAACGATGTTAGTTGATTTGAATATAGATATAGTAGTAGAACAACTACTCAGGATAAACAAATCAACATATGAAGAAAATTCAACTTATTGAACACACCACCATGTTCGGGATAGATCTGATTTGACTGAAACAAATGGTATTAAATATCTAACGTTGATCCAACACAAAACATGAACCCAACGTTTTGCGTCCAAAAACAGATGGTTTTATATACATCGTTGCTTTGGAAGTGTGTTAAGTAAACTGAATGTATTTACATTATGGTTCTTTTATTCTTGTTATTTCTCCGTTTACATCTGAATCGGTATCTACTGTAATTGTTCGCAAACACATAACTACAGGATGTATGTTCACTTTATAACATTTGATCGTAGGGTCCCAAAAGTTCAAAGTTTTGTGTTTCATTTTGTGTTCGTAATCAGAATAAGCGAACCAGACATTGCTGGAGCATACATTTTATTCGATAATCACTGCGTTTGTCAAATGGTTATTCAGAATTTCAGCGGGAGTTGAACTCCTGCCAACATCCAGATGCAGTATCCCTAATAATCTTTCAATACAAAATACTCTTACAATGCAAAAGAAAAGTATACTGCTAACCACCGTGAAACACGCACGTGGGTAACCAAAACTGACAAGTCCGGATCACTTGGGGAAACGGGCAGTTGTTTTAGAATCAACTCCATGCAATAACCTCATGTTTTGCACAACAGATAATACAGATCTATCATAGTTTCTGCGAACTGTTGAGAAACCGTTTTGAACATCAATATGTCGTTAAGGATTCCTTTAGCATAATTTGTGAACCGTTCTTACTAGGCAGCGGCCGAATAAAGTAGCTGGCGTAATAATGGCGGTCGATGGTCTGGCAATTCTGCCGTCTTATTTAAAGTAAAACTTCTCTAAGGTGCCTGAAGGAGCATAAGTGCAACTCAGACGTACTAAAACAGTTTAGACGCACACAGACGCAAACTAATATTTGTTTAAAATGTTGTATTCGAAGTAGTTGATAAAACAGATTGATTCGTTAACAGACGGAAGTTCTGGGCATTATGTTTGAAAATCTTGTTATCAGTTATGTTTTTTTTGTTCCTGTGGAACAAGCTACATAGGCCGCACAACAAGGCGACTATCTGAACGCATGCTGGAGCATCATCCGACGTGGCTAGCTAGAGGATCGATGAAGACTTACTCATCAGCGGTCGCTGCACACTTGGTCGAATCGAACCATGTGATTAACCCGGCTGATTCGTTCAAACCGATCTATCGAGTCTGCGGAGTGCAATCGAAATGGGTCAAAGGTCGTTTATTAGCCATCGCAGAAGCCATCGCAATTCGATTACACTCACCCCAGTTATGTTTTTGTTAGCACCGACCTTTAATCTTCTGATCATATTCGCATGAGTCATCACCTGTGGCCAGTTTTTCCATCAACCCCAACTCAGTTATGCATAAGCTGAAATCTCGACCGATCCTCTGCAATCTTTTTTGTGCGGTAGATAGTTTGGACATTTGTCTCAAGATGGAGCAAAATGTGTGCTCCTAAGTCCTATTGTTAGCTGCAGAAATAACGCGACTTAACGTAGATTGAACATTTCGGACAACCGATCGCAGCTGTCATATTAACATAGACAATCCAGTTGGCCTCTTTTACAAAGAATCACCCGATTCGAATTTCGCACGTATTAAAGCTCGTCAGGAGTGCATATCGTCGCAACTGCCGAAACTAGAACTTCGGCCACGCTGTTATAAGTCAACCGAGTTGATCACAGCGTCATTGAACACACATTAGGCACGACCGAATTGTCAAGTGTGAGGGCTCCACCACTAGAAGGTCAGTGGGAATGCAACAACTGCGATCAACCCTGGGTGACACTCAATCTGTGTGAAAGGCAAAATCCCTGACTAATCAGCAGCAACTAAATGCACTTAACCCCCAAAATGTTTAGAGGGAGTACGACTACTGACTATCGATCAGTAGTAAAACGTAAATACAAATTGAATAAAGCAGTAAGCAGACGGACAGCGGTGGATGCTAAGATTTCGTATTGCCTCTTCAGTACCAAGTAACAATAATCAGAAACATATATATGACATTACAACAGTGGGGGTGGAGAATCAAAATAGCAAATTAGGTGGATGATAACAACGCAAACCTATTAAGTCCATGAGGGTCTAGGGTTTGCACATAATTTTTTCTGTATACACAATGCTTGTCCAAGAAGACTAATCGCCACCGCCTCGGCGAAACGCAGGAGCTGCGGATTAACGTGGTATATTATAGTCATGCATTTTGGTTCTCGATTAATCCGGTGACCAGTGGCCGTGACGAAGCCGGAAGTTTGCGAGATCCCGGGATGGAGAAGGTAGACTGCTGTAGTGGACAAATGGGTATCGCTAGACCCTCGTCCACTAACAATTTTAAACGCCGTTCCTGAAGTGCAATCTAAACTTAGTCCCAACTAGCATCGAACTAGAGAACACGGAAGGGTTTGGAAACAAACCGTATATTTCCAGCAGTGTTTGAAAATGTGATAAGTAGTTAGCTCTAGCCTAGTCTAGGAACAACGGCAGCAACCAAGAGAAGAAAGGAAAGAAGTGCGAAGTGAGCCACAGCACACTCGGCGACACTCAAAAGCGCGCCAAGCGAAAATTGCGTGGAACCTTCGAGTGCGTTGAATAGCGCTCGAAAAGGGTCCGGTTAAACGACCTTGAAAAATGAATGAATGATGAGTCGTTAGGAAAGGAGCAAACATTCCCTGTGTGCAATTAGTTGCACGACTGAAGAAAGTGGCACTGAGTTCGTATCGGGCCTCCTATTGCCAGCGTACATAAAATCATGCATACAGAACAGACAAGTGGGAAAACACGGTTGCAGCCGGGATCCTTAGAGAAGCCACACGATCGCTGGTCACTACACTGCGCAGTCACATCCTGAACTTACTTCGGCAGATGTTCCTTCATTCCGAAGTTCACGCTTGGTGACATCTGAATAGTGGCACAAGCCCACATAAGTCAACAACGGTGACCAATTTTTCTTGACGTTTACTAACACAAACGAGACATAGTGAATTACGTGGACGTGAAGCTCACACTGTGAGATAATGCTGAAATCTCCAGTCATGATCGTGTCTTACAGAAAAAAGTTGAAACAAGTGCAGCCACTCAACTTACTGCGGAATCTATTAACAACCCGCTAGTTAAAACGAAATTTGCATGCAGTTTAAAGGCCAGTCACATTCGTTAGTGACACATGCATTCCCGTCATGTATTTTCAAACATTAGTGATAAAACCAGTGGTTATTCTGACTGGGGCAAGCCGTTATTCAGCAGTTTTGTCAGCAGGGCAGATTTCAATTTGTTTAGATGTTCAAGATTTGATGTCAACAGGATGGATTCTACGTCTGTGTATTGCGCTGTCGAGAAGCCTGTTTCATACTATCAGTGGGGTAAGGATAAATGTTTGGTTAGGATACGTCCGAGACACTAGTTGAGATCAACTGGAAAGCATTCGCCTTGTGGAGATTTATTGTAGGCATAAAGTTTTTGGCATATGGAGAAATTATAATGCTGAGCAACACTAATTGACTCCGAACTATTGTGTTGTGTCCTCATTAAAGCATACTAACTGGGATATCTATCAAAATAGAGGTGCTGCAATCACATGTAAGGGATTTTTCAGTTAAATTCATTCAATCGACTGCCATTGATGCGTAAGAGTTCAAAGAGTTTGTGTACACTGGAAACTAAACAATTTTTAGAGGGTCTTGCCTATTGCACCTTACCAAGGTGTGACACACTTGTTATATTTTTGCATGCAACATCACATGTCAACCGTCAAATGCATTTATCTGACTTCTATTTCTAGTGTCTGACATTGTACAGAAATGTCGACTTTCGGACACATTGTACAAATCATGTAAATAACTTCACTGGACTTTACATGTTAATTTCTTGTGAACTTTTGTCTAGTGAGAACAACATGCTTGGAATAAACTATTCTGTGTAACATCGATTGAGGCTTATTGGAAGACGCAGATGGGTTTCAGTTCAAAACACTACGACCAGGAGCTAAACTACTGCGACAATTTAAATGGTCGCCAACGGCGATTTTGTAAAACGAAGCTACAAACGTGACACAGATGTTGCTGTTGTTAACCCTCGTTATTCCGTGTATAGCATCCTGACGAATTAACAGATTGATCGCCCACATTATTACCGGTGAAGTAGAGATGTTCGAAAAATTGTACACGTAAGCGGAAGTTTGTGGGATCCGCATCGGAATAGGTAGTCGATTCTATTTTCCGCATGACGTACGAGACGTTTTGTTCCATCTTATGATATTCACTAGCCAAGCGCCATGAACGTGTTGGATGAGATCAGTGCAGAAATGCATATGCGATTATAGAGACGATATCAAGAAGTCATTGCTAACAAGCGAACTTAGGGATGGAAGCATAAAAATAATTTGCGGAAGAGAATGCCTGTGAAGTAATATGCGTCCGACAGGCAATATGTTATATATACTACGTTCTTCCACTACATAGTTCTCACCAAATTTGCAGATAACGGTTTACTCTGAGGAAACATTAATCGAAACATAAAGAAACTATAACATGTAACCACAGGAAGGTTTCCCTGTCATTTTCAGCTTCACTAACGCAGAAAGAAGACATGTTGCGATATGTTAACATTTCGTTTACTTTCATCAGTCGCAAACGTAAAACGTGCGAGTTATATATGACACACAATTAGAGATAGACAGGATATGGACACGTATACAGTCACATCACGTATTATGTCATTACCACCACGGCAACCCTATAGGTTGTTTCACCCACTTTTGTGCACATAGCGCCGGCTGTGAGCTCTAATCAGCATGGCTTCACTAAAGGCCAGTAGTTTCGGGTTTTGTTGACGTAACAATATTTTGAGTGATCTATTTAGGTCGACCTGGTGACCTGTTATCATGAGGTGCCTGGCAATCGACCATGCGGGGCTTCAAGCAACGGATTCAGGGATTTCAGATTGCTGTGTCATGAGCTATTTAAACCAGTTTGGGACGTGTTCTGCCACTCGTTAAGATAGCCGTCGGTCTGTTCTTCCTATGTTAATGTTACTGCAACTGCAAGTAAACTATTAGCTCTCACCAGGTCGGCATTGGTGTACTGTATCAAGTTTGAAAACTTTCCAGAGAAACCGTTCATAACATCAAGGTCAGAACACTTCGTTCTCTACGGAGCCTTCACTTACGCTCAGCCAATATGATTGTATTTCCTAGTGACGGCTCAAAGCATGTACACAATCTCCCTCCAACTCAGTTCATACAAATGCACCTGGCTGTTCTCTCCCCTGGACTGAAGTTTAAAATACCACCCAAAGAAGTCAACACGCAAGTGGAATTCGAATATATCTATGATCACTTGAGAGATCTCTCACCCACGCATTCTGATGAGACGGGTTGGTTCCGCGCAAAATTTGTAGATATTCTGACTCAATTTTTATCACCACCTATTTGTCAGCAATGTTATTTAAAACAGGAACACTATCAAACCATGACAGAATTGAGAGAAGTGCGACACTTAGTGTTTTTAAAAACAGATAAAGGTTCTGGTGTTGTCCTCATGAGTAAGGACGATTACATGGTGAAAATGAATACCAATTTGAAAGACCAACATAATCGTAAGAAACATAATACGATTGAAAATGTCACACTGCTGGAAAAGCAAATAGCGAGGTCGCTTTAGATACTGCTGTTGCACGGCCATATATCTGAAAATCAATATGGGCACTTGAAGCCCATCGGCACGGAAACACCACGAATGATAGGTGCACCAAAAATATACAAGGATGGAGTAACCTCGCGACATATATTTGTATGAACAATTCAGCATATCATAAAGTTGCTTGATGGTTGGTTGAAATTTTGGACCCCATTCGCAAAATGTTATCCCCCCATTGTCTGAACGATTCTTTTGGACTAGCAGAGACATTAGAACAAGCTGGATAATCGATTGACATTGATTCCTTTCATAATAACGTTTTCCTTCATGGGACAGTTGAGTTTTAATGTGATTTTATTCCCAGCCAAAAGTGTGATAAAAGTATTCCACTTGAATACCTTAAGGATCTCATTTTACTGTGTACAGAAGATATCAGGTTGAATTTTGAAGGGCTTTCTTATAGACAAATAGACGGAGTGGCTATGGGTAATCCGTTAGGCCCAACATTAGCCGACATCTTCTTGGGAATGATTGAACGGCAGGTCTGGGATAATATTGCCACATCCTCATTGTACAAGCGGTAAGTTGATTATATATTGAGTTTTACGGATACTAATCATTCTAGATGAGACCCAACTGTGAAAAGTCAGGGCTTCGGCTGGAGTCGAACCAGCGACAGACACACCATGCCTCAACGCGGCAAGGGCTCTACCAGCTGAGCTACGAAGCCACACCAGGAGCTCATAAATCTGCCACACTACTTATGAGTAATACTGATCATTTTGATTTATTTCTTAACCTTCCTAATTCTATTCATCCGAACCTATCATTGTCTCACGAAAAGTAATCAAACAGCAGTTTAGCTTTCTTCGACGTACCCATCACTAGGCGTGGGGATGGGACATTACAACGATCCGTCCATCGCAAAGCAACATGGGGCGGACAATATCTTTAGTTTTCCAGTTTTGCCTCGACAGCATACAAGCGAGGATTGGTCGAAACTCTATTTCATAGGGCCGGGCGTATTTGCACTCCTGATAAGCTGTAAATGGAATAAGAAGTTCTGAGGCAAACGTTGCTGGCAAATGGGTATCCTGAAAAGTTTATAGACACTCACAGCCTAATGAACGAATGCATTGAACCAGTGCAATCAGCTCGAAAGAAAGATATGTTTCTATTTTTGTAATTTAGGGGCGATCATTTGGCAAACGACATCAAGCACAAATTGTAGTGTGCCCTAGCCCGTACGTATGCGGCTGCCCAATTACGCCTGGTTCAAACCACCAATGGACCCGTTCTACATAATCGCGAACGCAGTCTGTCTGACCATTCTGTCTCTCACGTTGTCTGTCAGATTACTTGCAGTTGTAGTAACGTTAACATAGGCAGAACAGACCGACGGCTATCTTAACGAGTGGCAGAACACGTCCCAAACTGGTTTAAATAGCTCATGACACACAAAAGTGGGTGAAACAACCTATAGGGTTGCCGTGGTGGTAATGACAGAATACGTGATGTGACTGTATACGTGTCCATATCCTGTCTATCTCTAATTGTGTGTCATATATAACTCGCACGTTTTACGTTTGCGACTGATGAAAGTAAACGAAATGTTAACATATCGCAAATGTCTTTTTTCAACGCTGATGAATTTATTATAGGGAACCCAGTGTTTTAAATTTCAGCTTGTGCGTTAGGGACATCCTAGCCAACCAGATCAAAGGCAGAAGGTAAAGGGTTCTTCAACCCAAGCAATTTGTATATAACAGTATCTCTGTTCGGTGAACAATATGCATGCCTTGTGAACATGTGTTATTGAATCTTGGTCCGGTTGGGCGGTGAGGCGTTGCATTTTCCAATAGTCCAGTTAAGGATGTCGGTTCGTTTTTCTCCTGACATTCTGAGATATTTGGATGTATAAGTAAACTTTAATGAGATCTGAGATCTCGACCTGTCTAGGAAGTCCTAATCGCGGGGTTATCGATTGGAGTTAA
>JTDE01001678.1:85500-113271 GCA_014338405.1 Paragonimus skrjabini miyazakii | reverse complement strand
GCGGTATTTGATTACTGATGAGTAGTAGGGGATTTTGATTTTCATGCAGATTGAACATCACCCACAAGCGAACGTGGTTGAGCGTTCACGTATGATAATTCGGTCGTGCCTAACGTGAGGTCAATGGCGCAGTGGTAAACACGGTTGCCTCATGAACTGAATGTCCGTGGTTCAAGTCCCGGCAGTGGCGATGATATGCACTACTGATGAGCTCTAATGAGAGCGAAACTCGAGTCTAGTGCTTCTTTTCGAAAGGGGTCAACTGGAAAGTCTATGGGGATGCGACAGCTACGATCAATTGTGGGTGATGTTCAACTTGAAAATTAACCAAATCCCCGACTACTCATCAGTAGTATAAGTAAGCAACTGATATTCAACTACCATAGAAGTAATTAAATTCATTGACGGTGAAACGTTTTGTTTTTACCACTCGGAGTAGATGGTGCACGTATAAGTTGTTTCGGTTTTTTGAGCAGGGTACTTTCATTGTGGTAGGCAGGCAAGCAAGCCATTATTACCATTCAAACCAACGTGCAGGGCAGAAGTTCCATGGTTCCATATCGATTGCTAACCATGCGTAGTTTCGTAAACCATGACGAACAGCCTTAGCAATTCACTCAAAGAAAACCGTTAGCCGCACATATCTATGAAATATGCACAATGTTACTCTACTCGCATGTTTACAGTAGTAGGTCTGTATCTTCCAATTTAACGTGACTCGTCTGCTTGCGCTTACACAAAAACGTTTCATATGTCAACATTTAATTCATTTCCATAAACCCTATATCGACCATAAACAATTGAACTGTATCCGAATTTATTAGTTATATTTTGATTTCTACCACAAAGAATTACATTTATTTATAAGTGTAACAGTAACGCACTACATATTTTACCGCTGAAATTAACTGGACGGTTTGTCACGCTTCCGCTGCAACGTTGTATGCGTTCGTAAACCTGGTTGTAAGTTTTTGTAGCTTTGAATTGTTTACTGGTTAATTCGTAGAACCAGGTTCGATAACAGTATATTTATTTACGTATAGTCCTCTGACCTCGGCACATTTTAAGATATATATATATACATATATATACAGATATCTAGCCCAGACTGTGCGTAAGACTAAGCTACCTGAACGCATAATTGAAAACTTCTGTCAGTGCTGTCAATCCATCTGTCCAATCACGTTTTTTTTCTACAGTTAAGTAAGATGAATGAAAGCGGAACTTCCTTGAACGAGGATGGCGCAAACTTCTTGCAAACATAGAAACGTAGGTAGCATTATTATGAATGACACCGCCGTATTAACACGCAAGCAATGCACTTATTAGAAGTGTTGCTTAGTGCAATTGAAATTCCCGGATTCAATGACATCTGTGTGGATTTTAATCAATTAAAAAGTAAACTGGTGGTACAATTATCAATTGGATTTCGGAGACTAAATTTAACAAATAAACTAATTAACGTTGAAAAACCGCGTAAAAGGTTGATTACAACAGGGTGATAGATGGAAAGAATATTTGGTTCGCAAGGAACACAACACAGCATTTTTAGGTCTCATAATTTGCGTATCATTATTGAATCAGTTGTCAACAATAAGGAATTAATTCTGGAAAACTTTTGAAAAGTCGGGGTGTGGAGAAACCAAATACATTAAGCATTGTGTGTGACATTAGACAAGAAACAATTCTATGAGAAATAACATCTTTAAATCTCGGAAGCATTGTATCAAATCTGAATTCACGCACCTTACTTGACAACTAACATCACTGTGTGATGTGTCTAATTTTTTTCAATAAGTTCAGACGCCTACTATATTCAGACCAAAACCCGCTCGTCAGGGCTTTGACATAATTGTATTTCATCCGTCATAGACTACCGTGGAACCAGATATGCTAACTAAAACGTTGCTGATAAAGTGGATTTCCCGAAAAGTTCATGGACATTTGAAGCAGGATGAGCAACCGAAATAAACCAGTTCACGTAGCTCAAATGAAAGATACATGTTTATTACTGCAATTCTGAGGGAATCATCTGGCAAACAGCACCTATCACAAACTGAAGTCTGTCGTATCCCATCCGTATGCAGTTGCCCAATTATGCTTGGTTCAACCCACCAAGGAATCAGTTCTACACACTCGTGAACGCAGGTTGTCTGACGATCCAGCCCATCATTTGTCTGTCAGTTCACTAGCAGTTGCAGTGACGCTTATATATATAAAACAGACAAACACCTATCCTGGAGAGTGACAGAACGCCGCTCGAACTGGTTTATACGAATCATGACACAATAATCTCATACTGGTGCACGTGCTGCTAAACACACTGCATCATCGATTGTCAGGCACCTCATGATAACAGGTCAACTAGTTG
Organism: Paragonimus skrjabini miyazakii; assembly: GCA_014338405.1. Taxonomy (NCBI): domain Eukaryota; kingdom Metazoa; phylum Platyhelminthes; class Trematoda; order Plagiorchiida; family Troglotrematidae; genus Paragonimus; species Paragonimus skrjabini miyazakii. The sequence continues at coordinate 110,900 of JTDE01001678.1, read as the reverse complement.
ACCCACTTAGCTCCTTCAAAATACTATCAGGCCATCAAAATCCAAAACTATTGGTCTTAAGCAAAATTATGCCGATCACAACTTACCGGCCGGCGTTACGTGTACAAAAGTAGTTGAAACAACCGATAAGGTCGTCGTGGTGTTGATGATATAGTACGTCATGTGTCAATTTATGTGTCCATACCCCGTCTATCCTTATTTGTATGTCTTTTTTGGTCGGCTTGTTTTACATTTATTGACTGATCTGAGTGAATGAACTGTCAACATATCGCAACGTATCTTTTATTTCTTTGCAGGCGAAGTTGTTACTAAGACCCCAGTGTTTTGAATATTGATAATTGCCCGTAATGACATCCAACAAATGGCGAACAGAATATCTAGTATTGTCAAGGTCATTTGTGTTTGACACAGGGAATTAGAGGTCATTTGTGCTGTCCCAGAGAAAACTTTAACAGAACAGAACGACCAACAGCTTTGCGTAACTAATACAAACAATCCATCCACCGTGTGGTGTCCGAAATTATCTTAGATTTGGAGATATGTGTTGGTAATCTACTCAATGATAGATAAACAATGGTTGAGATGATGCATTCTAGCTTGTAAATGTTCGAGTAATTGAGCAGAAAGATTTCATTCTTGTGTGAAGAGTAGAAGATACTTTTGTAAATTTTCAGATTACTGGTATTGACACTCAACTTTCGAGAAACGCAGTGGACCCCGAAATGTGTTTTTTATCAGTTCTAATTGTGTCTGCTGAAAGGGATGGGCACCACCAAAGCACCAAAGCATCAGCCTTACTGTGTTCCACGAACACCATCCACATCGGGGCTTCGAAACCATGGCTAATACATAAGCTTTGGATTGTTGGAGCAAGAAATAATAGTGATCCACACATACACTCAATAAATCGTAGAGACGCAGCCACCAGCAAAAATGGCTAACCAACTGCGCCAGGTGTTATGCTTTTTCTCCTTGTAGGATGAGATGGATTTGCGATTTGTGTTTGGCTTACGAGCAGACACGGACTCACCGAGTTCCCAGTATGGTGTTTTGGGGTAGTTTGAGAACGGTTTGGTCGGCTATGAAAGAAGAAAGCATAGCAGTTGAAGAGAACAATATGGTGTCTGCTTCACGGGTTAGTTGTACTGTGCTGTTTTGTTGATATTCGCAAAGAAAATACGTTCAGCCTATTTGTGGCCTAGTGGCTGAGATGCTTAGATATATTTCCTGATGTGTCTACATTGTTGGGTTGCACATTGTCCTCTTGAAAAAGGTGTCTGCACAACCAACACTGATTCCGTGGAAAATAGCACAGAGAGGCGTGACAGCTTGCTATTTTGGCGGAGCAGGAATAAAGGTTCTTTTTCAGGTATCTCATGAAAACCACTTACACGGTCAACTCATTATTTCTTTATGCATATTTTCAGAGATTGGATTATTTGCACAGTTTCGATGTATATCCTATAGTGTCTACATTTCTCTACATAATACGTAAGATATTTTAGAATGGAAGGTGAAAGAGAGGATTGGCTTTGTGTATTTATTTTATTAGGTAATTATACGCACATATGTGGTCAGCTAAGAATATTCAACCAAAATATGTCCATATTTCACTTTTGCAAACCGACCGTATTCAGAGTAACGTCCAAGTACTGACAAGTTGCCTAAAACTAACTCACCAATTTGTCTTACTTCAACAATACAGCATCTGCGAATGACCCTAAACGTGAGTTTTGCATGCTCAAAGCTTACAAACTAATCATGCGGAAAAATCTATCGTATTCAGCTTATTGTCAATAAATGCACTATATTTAACAAAGGTATATGACTGTTAACGGTCTGCCTTCTGTAGTGCAAGTGAATGTGCTGGTCGCTTCATAAGTTTGGAGCAAACCACATATAATAATTTCGATCGTTGCCCTATTATCAATTGTGTTCACGGTTGAAAAGTTCGTAGCGAAAATTGAATGGTTTCAAAAATAAGCTACCTTTTGGGAGGCGACATTTTGCTGAATGTTTGCAAAATCCCACGGAAATCATTTCACAATCTTGTGAACGACGTTCACTAATGAGTGGGAAAGCAAAATAATTCCTTTTCTTGTATCTTCTGTAATGTTTTCACCATTTACATATCTTCAAATTTTGTTCTTATATCATTAATGCACACTCGGAAAAAGGATTCAGAGGTGAGTGTTTTCTTCATACTCTACAGAGCAGTATCTATCAAGAGATTTGATGAACTGCGATTGTACTTAAGTAAACAAAGGCGGCTACTGCGAAAGTTAGTTCATTAGGTATGGTCTACTGCCATTACAAGTCGTCCCATTTAACACTAGAAATCCGAAATGTTCCGCATGGAACTCCGCTTTCAACGAGAGCACAACAGTAAATACCATCAGTGCAATGACTGAGAGATATTTAATGTAAATCAGTTCAACCTGACTGAATCCGATCCAAAATACAATTCTCATCCATATATCACAAACTTTGATTACAAGACATGAAAAGCGTGTGCATAAAAATATTTGATATACTGCCTGTTGAATGTTACGTTCCTTGCGAATGTAGTAACTTACCGGTGGTTAAACTTCACTCAGGCAGTATGATAAAATACAAGGAAGTGGAGTATTTAGACCAGTTTGATAACTACAAGTTGAACCGCAGCCATGACTCTGAGCTGCATATGCCATTTTACTTTAAACGTATAACATAGCTGAACTTGATCCTTTCACTGTAGTCATATCATGAATATCACGAAGGAAAATAGTTACAGAAACTGACTGCACTTTCTAACTGTCTCCATCATTCTATCTGACTGCATTAAATAGTATGGACCGCTATGGTAAACAAAGATTACAGCGAACAGTCAAGTTATCATCTCTAAATTCACTGGCCATTATGTTAACTACTGCGCGTTAATTGCCGTCCCGTTAATTCCGAATAATTTGAAACTTTATTTTCCCGTCAATAATTTGAGTAGAAAAGATACTAGGCTGGTACCGTATTGGTTATGTCCGGACATATTTCACTGCACCGTTACGAGTGCATACAACAGATCACGTATACACAAGTATGAGAAAACGAACAAGATATCAGAGATCAGTTGTCCGAGTTCACAACCACTGTCACTACCAAGGTAGCGAAAACCTTACAAACAGCTCTTTCTGAACACAAGACACGGGTCTGATCTTTCGGATTGCAACAACTTCAGCAAAGCGCAGTGTTCATCTGTGTGACATCGAGTAGATAACGCGAAATGCCGTTGTGGGATTGCATCTCAAGTAATGTTATGTATAGAAAGAATCGCCAAAATATCTCGCTTGTGAATTTTTATGATGGATATACTTCATTTTTATGACGAAAGGTTTAGTACATCATAACGCAGAGTACTGTGCATCACACATGAGCAAGCGTCAACAAAGTTTTTTTGCAAATAGCCACACCACTTTTCGCCATTATGTGCTGTAACTTTAGTTGGAAAGAGTTCTCAGTCTGAGAATGCTGTCTCTTTTGTCAAGACCACTGCAGGGGTTATGTAAGTAGAGTATATGAGTATCACCAACCGTGCCGAAAAATGTAATTCACAACGGTTTACTGAGACAACCTAGAACATTTCAGCATGCTGACTGTCGAAAAACCTCAGCCAGTGTCGTGTATGTGCAAAGTTGAACAACGTATTGAGGACTGTCGTTACTTAGTGGCATTGGATATGTCAAGGGTTGACAAGTTTCTATTTCGTACTATGATGTACGCATCTACTGTGCATAGGAAGGTGGATTTGGTGTTTACCAAAGACGGACAATGTTATCCGTGACATCCGTGATAAACAAATTTGAATTGTAGTAGCTGCACACGTACATTCTATTTTTCAGAAGGCGCTGTAGTCCACACAAACAACAGTGTAACAGATGCTCTCCAACAAACCCATGAATTGTCTATTTCAACCGATCTCTCAATCTTAATTTAGATAATCAGTTAACATTCGCAATCGATACAATCTACTCAGTGCAACAAAACTATTATTGCTAAAAGGACCATCAGTACACCGATAAAAATTGTTTACTTTGTAAATTGTGAATAGACGGTTTATGTCGTAATAGTTCTAGATAGGTGTAATGCACATCAACGTGCAATCGACAGGTTATGCACTCTTTAATGGAAAATGTATTATTGCTTTCTGTATGATCTTTCTATGTCTTCTACCCCAAAAATGGTCACTAGTAAAATTCAAATGGCAGCCACCACAGTATATGAATAACAACAAACTTTGATCGAAGAGTTCACGATAATACTGCATAAGTAATATAATGTGCTATATACCCCAGCTCTCATTGCTGATAACAACAAGTAAACTACATCTTGAGTGCATATATTGAATGCTTAACGAATAACCTTTATTGGCAACTAGTGGTACATATATATGTCACAAGTGCTTGGAGTACAAGAAACGAAACGGTAACGCCTGGTTTCGTGTTAAGCACACTGAACTAAAACAAATGTATATTACGAGGACTCAAAAACCAATAAATCGTTTTGCATAGATGAGTGTGTTATCTTTAGTAAGATATTATATACAAAGCATTCAAATACAAAATGAAGACATCAGAAACGCCACGAGAGAATTTCCCAACGAATTCGGCAACTGCACAGTACATAGCCTGTTAAGGTGATTCCAAAGGTCAACGATATGCCAACGATATTATACCTTATAATCCCTCTATTGTTTGAATCTTAGTTAATACAGTACGAAGAGTACTTCCTCATTTGAAGTCAGCACAGATGGCTGCCACGTCAAACATTTCTTTAAACTTTACCGAAAACAATACAGTAAGTTAGTTATCAAACAAACGAGATAAAAATTTCGAAATTGAACGCCACACACAATTGATCGCAGCCTTCGCATTCAGTGAGGCCTGTCGGCCAGCCCATTCCGAAAGGCAGCACTAGAAATAACTTGACACAACCAAAATCCTTGGACTTTTACTACTGATTCAAACCATGCGCAGCTGGTTTAATGAAGACGGTAACGTCAGACTAACGGGAAAGTCTTAATCACGTGGTTGTCGATTGCGTAGTACGAGCGATTCTATTCATTCTCCTTCCGAAACCATCCGGCAGACTATTCGTACAAGATTGTGGTTGAGCGTTTGGATTTGACAACTCGGTCACGCTTATTGGGAAGTTGCTGGCGTTGTAGTTAACACATTAGTCTCACAAGCACGAGGGTGAAAATGCAAGTTCCGATCCGGACAGGGATAGGCTGTTCCGATGCACACAATTACAAGAAAAACTCGTGTCTAGTGCTTTTTTCCAAAGTGGATTAACCAAAAGGCTTATCTGAATCCGAAGGATGCGATCATGTGCAGATGGTGTTCACTTTTAAGATAAGATATAGTAAACAGGTTTCTACTGACATCAGTTTTCAGGAGCAACAGGTTCTTCAGATTTAGCTGGCCTAAGACATATTACTCCTGCGCACAATTTCACGTAATTCATGGTCCAAAATCCAGTTTTTGAACTTTGGACATAATCACTTATTATGTCATTTAACGTCAGATTTAATACGAACAACTGCACAGTATTGAGACCTAATCGACATGTACAAACGATGCACACCTTGTCTGGTTTATCACGTGATTCTTGTACTGATAACAGAAACGTTGTAACAAGGAGTAAATTTTCAGAAGCTCACTTCCCACCGAAATCTCGAGGAAGAAACAGACAACTGGTAGTGTCGTCGGAGACAGTACATGAATAGTTAAATCTGCAAATCCGCCTATAAGGTTTGATGCTTGAAGATGGTTCAGTTCATTTTCGCCAAATTATTCGTTCATATCAAACGCAGCTAGTATGAGCTAGGTTTTCTTGTCAGCGAAGCTCATGTATTTCCTAAATTTGGGTCCACTCCAGCGTGGAGAAAAAAATACACATTTTGCTCCTCGAAGTTCAGAAGCTGCCGTTTGTTAGTGGCACGAACTTAGGATTAGAGCAAACGCTTTCAGAGTTTAGTTAGGTGAAATTTATCAAACTACCATGCAAGTTTCTTCCTTTATCTGAGAGAGACAAGAAATAGCAGATGAACGAAGCACTTTCAATGAAAGGGAGAGTAATGCATCGCCAGGAAGCACACAGATGCCAGAATTACTACTTGTAATTGGGGCACTCTTCATCTCAGCAAATGTTTGATAAATGGTAGTTTGTTTTCCCACAAACAATACAATTTTATCAAAGGTGGCTTTGTTCAAACATCATTAAAGGCTTCGAAAGAAAATAAGATGCAGCCGTTTACAAACAATTCTTTTCGCTTTACTTAGGCCAGCGGCTGTTGCTCATCCTCTACGGGTTTACATACAGAAATAGTTCAAATTGAACAAACGTTCCTGAGGAATTTTGAAGAGTAAGACAGTCAGCTCAGTTACAAGCTACAGGGAACATATGAATTAACATCACATGTCAGGTTCATGCGCATTTCTTGGCATACTGATCATACGAAATTTCACAGTCCCGCTGAAGACTGGAACTTTGAAATTAACTGATGCATTGAATAGATTATAAGACTCTCAAACATCAAACAACAAAGGGTACACACGTTTAATACCGAATAGAAATTTCCAAACTGCTTGAAACACGTTAGAACTTCTAACATTCAGAAAGGATTAAATTAATAAGCAGACCGGTTCAACTTCTGGGCGATGGTGACACAAGTACGTTTCATGTTCAAAAGAGGTGCTGAACACATTTCATTCTAGCAACAGAGGAATTGGCCAAGCTGCTACTATCTGGCACAGCTTTCCTGCTTAAAAGCACCTGGTTACAGTTCACAGCATTTAAATTTTTACGCTAATGAATATGTCCTGAACAGTAGATAGCTTCCAAAGAACAGGTTAAGGTTATGCCTGTCATAAACATTGGAACTGGTATTGAAAGGAAATGATAATTTCAGTGCTGCGTAATCACTGATTAACCTGCCCATGGTTTTGCTTATCATTCAATCATATGAAAACAAATTTTTGAAAAATGCGTGATGAGATTATTAACACACACAACCGGTAAAACATCGGTAGGTAGAGTTTCCTGGGTAAGCCACACCCCAAGAATGAAAATAATCACTGGTTATTTTGATCAGACCATCTCAATGGATGTGGTGTTGTTTGCTGCCTCCAGAAATATAGGCCTGTGATTTATTTTTTCGACATTCAGCAAGCAACAAGCTTTGGATGCCTGCATTGTAAATGCCTGGAACCATGTGATTTTTCATCCTCCGGCAGTTTGGTACTGACTTCTCGTTAGGGCAAGTGTAATGGACATTGTCTGGAAAGTTATTACCCATAAAATATGTTCGGATCAACGGTCATATGCGATTCCTTTCGAAAACAGCAAGCAGTTGGTCAGAAGTGGAGTGTTGTTGGTCTGCTTAGATTAACTTCGTCTACGTTAAAATATTAATAGCCAAAAAATGTTTCATTTGCAACTAAATGGTCGACAGTTGGCGAGTGAGACTTTGCAAAGCACTTAGGCAGACAGTTAAACATAGAAGTTTGAAGGCAAATAAATTGGAGTATTCCGTGTCAAGATAGAAAACGTATTCGTAGCAATACGTGACCACTGAATATGTTCACGCCGTTGATAATTCCAGCGTGGCGTGATGGACGTTTTGTCTACTAATAGCGAATTCAAGCTCCTGGACTGTTGTTTTATCATCAAGTCACACGTAAAATGTACAATGTTGGGTAGTTTGTTCTCACTGATTTTGACCGGATGCACATTGACCAGTACTTTCTATTCAGTCGTTGTCGGCCATATCTCACAGAATTAGCCTAATGGTAACATCTTCCGACTTTTGTATTACGTTCACAACCGTCTTGCAAGTTCATTTTTTCTCAGCTGCAACCATTTCATAATTCGTGTGTATTTTTACTTTTATGGATCGTGTAAAGCTACACGCGTAAATTTATCATTTGCTCTTGTACTAACAACAGATTTGGAAGTCGAAGTAAATGGTAAGCTTGTTGATGCCTAGTGAACTTTGAAAGTTATACTAAACATGATTGTTTACTCAACTATAGAATTGTTACATATGAGGACTGCATATAACCATGAACATGACAGTCAAACCAAGCAGCAGGACAGCTGCAAAATTGCTTGCATACACGTTGATGGATTTGCTCAACCAGCTGCAATAACCGTTACGTTTCAACTCATAGAAATGACTGAATTATTCGCAAAACGATGACCTTAATTCCTGCCAGTTATACCACACACCATCTTTGTCACCCCTTTGGCGTACTACTTTAAGTTTGATCTGTAACAAAGACAAATGTTTTCATGTGCGTTTCTTACTGCTATATAAGCGCAGAAAGTGATTGTGAACTTATTTTAGTTGCCAATCAAGTTTCCGGGTCATTTGGCCAAACTATGTTAAAAAGCAAGGAGGTAGTTTATCAGGATTTACACGAGGAAACATTGTGGAATTTGTTTTGTAGTGAGAATCACACTTTAGTTGTTGTAGGCATTGTTAAAGGATGTGAACTAATTTTTGACCAGGCATGTACAAAGTAAAACTTGCCAGTTGATGAACCATTTGTACCAAACAATTTTTGTACTAGCAACTTAGTATAATGAAAACAGTGGTTGATGTAGAAAATTGCACAAGACAAAATGTGCGTATCGTGTTGTATCATATTCTGGCCGGTATAATCGGAGAGAATGCAGCCACGTAAAACAGAAGTACACTCATTTCCACACAGAACCGTCATGAGTCCACTATAGAGAATGCTTGCTTGGAGAAATGTCTGTAAACACATTTAACGTTTATCTGGAAATAACAAAATGGGTCGTTAGGACCAAAAATGTAACGATGTATGGAGCACCGTGAAATCCGCTGTTCTCAAAAAGTACTCAAGTGATATCGATGCATGGAGGCGTGCTGTGTATCAAGCTGGATTCAATTACAGCAATGTTGTGGACGAAAATTAACGCATCAATACAACCGGTAGCTCTATGGACGTCCGCATTGCGTTCAATTACTGTTTTCATTCAGTTGCCACATGTAGCTTCCATCTGTTAGTTCATCCTGCATAGAATAAAAGACAAATACTCCATATCAACCAAAGGAGACGAAATTAAGGTGAAACGTCTTTCTCGATCGGGTTGCATCTAAGTGGAGGTAACTATGAATCTGAAACTGCCGTCATCACTCTTATTTTACGTTGAAATTTAAACGAGCCTGTTTCTATAAGAAAAATGTCACATAACAATTTGACTCAGTGAAGTTCTTAGCTCGTTGTTTTTGGAAGTTGTTTTTCTACAACTAACCAACTTAACTAAAGAAAAACGCCTTCAATTGCATCGCGGCGTCCGTGCAATACCGGGTGAGAGCCACAACTGTCACGGGACATCAGTATATAAAATCTTAGCAATATAAATGCGCAAAACTCTGAAAGTTTAAGATAAAGAAGGCTGGTCGGGACTGATGGGATGTTCTGTTCAAAAGTACCGAACGTGTGTGTCATTTGAAGAGCTTGCAGCAAGCAGCCAGGAATCTTTTTAGTTCACTTCCATCAACACCCGTGTGAACCACAAAAGTGTAATTTTAATTGATTTGTTAGTGATAAAAAGTTCCAGGCCTTGTAGAAGGAAACCCAACTGGTGTATCTATATAATCAGGTGGGAGTTCAGCTTATATTGCTGGAAAGTCGGATGAAAGACTGCTTGGTTGGTCTCAATTATCACTTCTATGTACTCAATTTAGGATACACGTTGCTACTCATCTAACGACACAGACTTAGGTTGAGGGAGCTGTGGGACAGTAAACCTCCTACAGTTTTTCAACTCAATAACGGTTCCACAGTCGACGACAGACAGTATAGACAGTTTGATGAACAGAAAATTATAGGGTGACTTAAATTCCAGCGTCACATTGTTGTGTAATAAAATCTGTTCCGAGAGGTTATAGGGAAGACCAAATGGGGATGCTTGAACGCCTAGGCTCTTTTGCATGTCGATATTGAGAAAATTTGCGATTCTCAAGTGTATAATATTTGTGACGGGTTATTCTGAATGGAGTGGCTTAGCAAGCCATCAAGCAAACCTACTGGCATCAAAAATATTACTTGGCAGAATCTAACCTGAAAAGCCTTGGACAATTTCAATCATTAATTCAAGTAATTTGCATGGGTGGCACTTGAGTATTATTCACCATGGTACTGTTTGAGTTTTTTATTGGTGTCTTTAACAAACTGACAAAAAACTAATCATTTAATATTGGCATACTAATAGGTACTTAGGAACGTGATTGGTGTCAGTTGACCTTCAACCAAAACCGACCGCGTATGTCACATTGTAATGGATATCCCAGTAAGCTTCTATGAAAAGGAAGCAACATATTGGTACAACTCATTAGCATTGCATATCGCTGACATGAGTGAAAGTAGGATTTCAGTCCAAATTTCATGCAGCGACGTTTTGGACGTCTGTCCACTTCGACCAACACTGTTCATAAATGACCCAAAGAACACATCTGTTCGGGCAAATTTGCTGATGAGAAAATATACGGGCATTTAATAACTACAGTGATTTTGAGTCCCGCTCACTTTTGTACATGTCCAGGCAGAGGTTTCTCTTTCTAGGTACAAAGTTAAGAGAAACTGATAATGCCATTACAAAATCCCCACTGGCGCAATTCCTAACTAACCTTGTCAGGGATTCTAAATTCACTAGCTGGATGCTCCGCTAACATGTTTAGATTGGCTTTTCCGTAAGAAGGATACAATAAAACAGGGGAGTCAAGCGTGATCGATAGACGAAGAAATAATGCATACATTTTAGATTCACAGGATAGTCTTAAGCATAAGATTTCCTCAGTACCCAGCACTTGTTACGCAAATTGGATGACCCAGCAGTATATTCGTTATATTACAAATGTACATAGCGGAACATAATCTAATTTTTTGGCGTCGGGACGATGTAAACGGAAAAACGTCGATTCTTCTATGGAACCAAACAGAAAATAGTGCGGAAGTAGTAATAATCGGCAGAAGAGGAGTGACGATTTTCAATTTTTTCAAAAATATATCACGTCAAGTGGAATTACGTACACGCAAACTGAACACAAAACATAAATTCAAGCTGACGACTGTCCGCTGTAGATGTGTGGGTGGTCCGCGAAGCACAAGCCGAAAATAAAATCTCAGGCCAAGAATCAAACAACTAGAATGGGTATTTATTTTAGGTGCGTATGCTAGTATCTTCATACGCGAATTATATTATACTCGGTGATCAGTGGTTTATTGAATAGATGCGGGTAAGACAGACACTTTCGGAAGTGCGGCGAAAACGGTTGAGAACCTTATTAAGTGAGAGGTGAAGTTAATGACATATTTCGAGCAATGAGTTCCACTAAGCACTTCAAATTTGTCAGCGGTACAAAAGAAGCTCTGCATGGATGCGACTTTTCGTATCCGTTATATGAAGAAGAAAAATGGAATCTTTTAGGTGCCACGAGTGAAGCAAATGAAAGTCGAGTTTCGCTCCCAAATACGCACATAGATTTCCATCTCCCATTCCGTTTACTTCGATACCAAACCAAAAACAGTTATTTGTCCGCTATGAACTTAATCGTGAATAAACGTGTGCACATTTGTTCGCCCATTTAATTGATTTCTATTGTTGTCTTGCGTTACCTGGGTGAGAAAATGTAGATAGATGATTTCTAGGGATGCTTCATATAGAGCAACGTTTTTAATGATTTGCTTTGGTTTTGACTAACAGTCAAAGGCTTATGGAGAGATTCTAGCATTTTGGTTACTCTCGTCAATCACGAATCTGAAACACACGGGTGTGTAGGATGTAAATGATAAGCACAATGGAAACAGTCAACGATTAGGTTGAGTTGAAACAAGCACTGCCACCAGGCACAGAGCAGATAAACTATAAGAGTCAGCAGTTTACGTACCAACTGGGTAAGACATTGAGTACTGATAAACATTGCCTTGGCAAAAGTAAGTAATCTAAGGCTCTAATTTTGGAAAAAACACCTGGAACGAATTGTCACTGTGAAAGGCATGACCTGTTTCTATGGTGTGGTTAGCGATGAATCAGGTCTGCTTTTGGTTTGATCGCCTTGTTGCGTTTGGTCATTGCCTCACAGCTTGTACCACCTACTCAAGTATATGTTGCGCTATTCTTCGTCATATCAATCAATTTGTTTTGTTTGTGGACAATTCACCACAACTGCGAGCGATTTGATTGATTAATTCAAGAAGGAACATTCCGGTAGGTCACGATTAGGTACTACCTGAGCAACGCATTTTTTTGTGAGCAGCATCCACGAACCAACCAAAGATTACGCACGAGTCAGGGCAGACTGTGCTTTTCGATTTGTGTTCGCTGTGATATGGTCGTCTTTGGAAGTTGGGTTCAAAAATGCCTCGGCAGACTTGATCCGTCTTATCTGGCTGTGAATCTCAATGAACTTCTTCGGATATCCGTTTTTGAGGAGTACCTTCTTCAGACTCTCTACTCATTTCTGTAACTGGTCATCGATGCAGTTCTGTCAGGCTCTATGAAGCGCCGTTTACATCAGGCCCCGTGTTTGAGTAATTGGCGCAAAAGAAAACCGCAAACACAGATCACTTAAAGAGGTCTAGTGGTGCATTGGACATCGGAATGAGTCATCCTGATTTTGAGTAAGTGGTATCTCTAGAAATGATGAGATATCGTTTATTTCTTCTTTATGGGTTGCAGAAAGGTTAGGATGGAAGAAATTAAGAAGTTTGAGTGGAAGAGAGTTAATACTGATGATGAAACAAATCACTCACATGTTGCTTATTAAAGTAAGCATCATCTGTAACATCAGATTGTGATACTTCAATCATTCGTCAAAATTTATCAGAAAGTGTCGAACTGAATGGACTACACATTGCTATATCATCAACTGGTTGAAAAGATTATCCTGCAAAATCAAAACGGTTATTCGCTGTGCTGAAGTATAAACATTTTTTGGGATAATCGACCGGAAGACAAAAAGGTCAATTTACACGGGAAATAAAATCACGCGAATGACAATTCCTTCTGGAAGACAAAGTGTGCAATTACAAAGTGAGCTTTGACTATATACTATGTGGACTCAACGGTACCTCTTCTAAAGTTCGAGCCAGTTTGAAAAACTGTTTAATACAATGGAGATAAACATCCAAGGGATAGATTGAAGAACATCTTCGAGCTATCTGGCAAGCTGGTAGCACGCAAACTTGTCTATGCACAAGATTGACCTCATTGCGACGCCATATTTGTAGTTTTAGAGCATCAGTCACCTGTAGTAAGGAGGTCCCAATTGGCTTTATTTGGCTGTATGCAGAAATTATTGATGAACCCGATATTGTGTTAGAATTTACAACTTTCTTGAGACTTGTTTTCCTATCAAACTAATCTTGTTAGCCCCACTGTATGCGTGTATGTGCGCAGATGTACTTTTTCACTTAAACTCAATCCGCTTTCCTCATGACACCGGTATTAGAACCTTTGTTTATCTGACGGAAAATCGTATCCTTCATATATAGCATTCGTTTTGAAGCCTGATGATTTTCTCTTGTTATACAGTATTGCTGATACACAGTTGAGCTCAAAAAATGGTGCAAAACCTCGGCTAGCTTTGGGCGGACCTGTTTTTCGTTGGACAGGACCTGATGATTTGATCATCTGAATTCATAAACTTCTCCTCAGTTTGTAATCTACAAAATGTAACAGTTTTAAATTTCAACAAGACAGATAAAATCACCAAATGTGTTCACTCAAGCTGAATTGACGATAAGTTCCGCACGCGTCTCACCCTATCTGTATTGGTTTCAAATATTTTTCCCATCGAAATGTTTTATATATTCTGATGGTTTAGGTTTGTGTTTAATGATGAGTATTGATGAGTAGTAGGGGATTTTGGTTTTCATATAGATTGAACATCACCCACAATGGGAATGCGACAGCTGCGATCAATTGTGGGTGATGTTCAATCTATATGTTTGTGTTTAAATTGATTGAACAGAACGTTAGCATATCGTGATATATATCTTCTATCATTATTGGTGAACTAGATCAATGAAAATCTGTTTTAAATCACTTTGTTTTGTTATAGTTTACATTCTGGATTTTCTTCATCTGTTTGCAAAATAAATGCCTCATATCGAAATGTTAGGTACCCAACAGTTCCGCTGGATGCTTCATCAATGTTAACAGTGATTCTTGTTTTCTCAAGGCAAACATGTTCACAGCTTTACCTAATGTATTCTGCCAAGTTTAATACTCTTACCCGAGGGGTTGCAACTTTGACATACATGCCAACCATTTTAAAACAAATATGTGGACCCACTGAACAAAATCATAACTGAGCGAAAGATTTGTGGTGTTCAACCTGAGGAATTCGCACTTAAACTAGGGTACTTTGGTATTGGCAGCCGAAGGTCAACTCCAACCATTTTGTCAAATCAACACCGGCGTGCAAATTGAAGAAACAATGTCAGATGGCTTAAATTTATTGCACAGTTACACATACAAGTGTATGAAATCCTTGCACCTACTTGCGAAGCATCTGTCTTTAAGGAGAACATAGGCCCTTTTTAGAGAAATCTATTCAATATAGTGACCCGTTACTTGATAATCTCGTTGAAACTAGTTGCGTATGTGATGGATTTTATGCAACTGAACTGGTAAAACGTCATCATTTCAAAATGAGCTGAGCTGATTCGAAACGACATCGGCATTTTCAGATAACTAATGAACGTTTTTTGGATTTATCCGCATTTTGTAAGCCAGCTGCACGAGATTGTTGTTATCGTCATGTGGCTCAGAACTGAGTAAAAGTTATAGGTGTGTGAAAACGAACAGTCTTCTCAGAAGCTAACCTTCTTTAATACATAATAATGATGTCATTAAAATTGGATAATAGTTGCTGTATAATATTGGAAAAATGTGAACTTCTGGTTTTCCAGTTGTTGGCTGATAACCATTTCTGCATGAAGATAACGCCACAGCAATTTATATCAGACACTGATGCTGAAACATCTGTAACATTAACCTAGGCTGTTTTCGTTCCCATAATGACATGAAGACCCATATTATAGAGCCAATGCAAAATCTTCCCACCGGTGGGTTGGCACTGTAGGCGTTATTATAGTATATTCTTTTCGCTGGATTGTAAAGCCTGTTCAGTAGCACTTGTGTGATGTTATGGGTTGCTCTGGCATGTAACTGTTGACAGGAATGTGTGCGGAAATGCGGACCAGCAAAATTTTCTTGCTCCACAGCTGTTCCGTATACTCTAACTAATCGCAGAGCTGATAGTGCGTGTTAATGATGTCGGGTGCATTGGGTCCTTCGATCAACACTCAGCACTACCTGTCCTGAGATGATAGAGAATATACGTTTGACACTTTAATTGGAAGCGCATAAGCGCGCCAATTGTAAGTCTTTCTAAAAAGCAGCGTAAGATGAATTGCAAAACAAACTGCACGTCTAAAGTATAGTTAAGACGATGTGTTAATTCTGCATATAATCACTTGCGACTGTGTTCTAATAATAAGCATTTTCACATAAGGGACCATCATCGTACAACAATCAACGGTGCACCATTTTGAAGTGTGTTTCAAAAATTTGTTTGGAGCAGACCTTCCTGATATGTCATCATGGATTATGAAAACTGGTTGACATTTTACCGGTCAATGTACATGGAATTACTGCATAATCCAACCCATATAGCGAACAGAGTTAGGCTGAATATATGGCTTTTAATTGTTTGTTCGGAAAGGCTGATATCACACAAGAATAACTTGCTGCGGCATCACAGATTGTTGGCAACACGAACCTGAGGGAAACGACCGTGGACTTGACAAAACTGTATCCTTATTTAGAGAATTGTGTATTGAGAACAACGGCAACAAATTACCAGTCCAGACACGCTCAAAGCAGTACTTCTCAAGTCCTGTTTATGACAGCTTTTAAATAAAGACCAACCGAGGTTCCCATGCTCACAGCCAATATGTTATTTATCACCTTGTGACCTTTCGAGATGTGGCCAACAGATCAACGGACCTAAAACATGACTACAAAAGCAGTATTGTTTTTTAGAGTTGTTTTTGGAACTGTTCCAATTTACTCTAAAAACCAGTTGACATTCTCGCATAAAGTATAAACCGCACGAAAAAAGATGTGACGTTGAAGTTCATCGAAGGTGGACAGTTTCTTAAGTCTGTGGTAGCAAGTTTACGATTCATCAGAAAAAAATAGTCTCACGCAGTTCAAGCGGTCGCATTATATTAATCGCAGAACTATTGCCTCTGCCAAAAAAGTTGGCAAACAGTTCTGTCCGAATTGAATTGCAAAACATCATTTCTGCCAGACGGCTTTGCGCTAATGATACGTTGCTTAACCAAAATCATTCAACCCGTACTTATAGAAGTGTTATCTGGGTTACACGTTGTTCTGCGAAGTGCATCCCCAATGAATCGTGCAAAATTGATGGAATGTGCTAACCTGAAACGTCTGAAGTCTATTGAGATTGATAGTACGACGATTTGGCTTAATGAAAAATACGCTATAAGACTTCAGCAGCTTAATCGTAAGAGTTGTGTCATCACCTTAAATGTGACACTTTCCAAATTAATACAAATATGCGTCCAGGGAAGTCATGTGCAATGAGATAGGGACTAACCAACTGGATGTGAGAGTCAGAACCATCATCTTGATAAACGTGAGGAGCACACAAGATGTGTAAGTAGCAGACCATGTACTGTTGCTTATTAAACAGTTTTGATTTGTTCGCAAAGTAAATGTATTGTGTGCGCATGAATAACTTTTTATGAGGACGTTTGATGCATGGATTATTCTGATGCATAATCCACTTAGTTAATGCATCAAGACTTCATAATAATATTTAAAACATGAAGTAAATTCAAAAACGTGATTTGTGGCGGATGTTACTGTTTACATTGAACAATCATGCCACTTTGTGAATTCAGACGGAAACATCGGCGGTTTCATCCTACCTGTCTTATCACGGTTATTTCGCTTAGTGCAGTGTTTGAACCTCGCTTGAAATATGTCCGAATATATTGATTTCGAGGATGAGACACAACATGTATTATTAGTCATGTAAGCGTGAACATTTGTGTTGAGGATAGATTTATACACACCGATCTATGAACGATAAGTTTACAGCAGAAATAATGTCTAAGCTTTACGTGAATCCACTGTGAGTTGGCTATGACACTTAATTTGTCGTTCTGTTGCCAAAACGTTTATGGCCGTAGCTACCACGAGAATAATTATCAGTCATGATACCAAAGCCAAAAGACGAACGGGAATTTCAAATGCCTTTGATATTTTTCGAGATATCAAATCGTTAGTAAAACTTCAATGTAAATTGTGCCCGGAATATATCTCACTGGACACTGTACGATAAGTATTCACAAAATAAGGTACCATCGACATCCGTTGACATTAACTTCTTCCATTCATGTGTAATTTTTTCGAACGCCTTCTGGTGTAGCTGAACACCGTACTGTACACGTACCGTGCAATATTGCACAACAGCGTAGGAAGTTATGACAATGCGTTTGAAGTAAAGGTACGTATTATACTCGCTTACAAGAAAACATCAGTTATTACATTGCACTGTATATTTTAAAAGGTACCATGGTTGATTATAAGTAGATTTTCAAAATAATGCAGTTTAATCTTTTGATAAACCCGCTGTAAGTTTAGCCACAAGTACTTTTGGTTTTGGGTAATTGTAAACTGAAGAAATCGGCGTGGCCTTTGTTTGAAACCGGAGCAGAAGTTATGGTGATCGTTGTGTAAATGTGACTGAATCAATGTATATTAGTCAGCCTTAGCCGTTGACGTTCATTATGTTAGCTGTGCAAAGTTGTGGATATTTCCAATGTCACCAACGAGGAACAGTGTGTTGGGTTTAGTTGGATCGTGTATGCTATCTACCTGCATCGAAGGAAGTTGCGATTTCATACCACCACTTTTCAGTTTTCTCACAGTTAAAGACTCCTGCTATGAAGCGCCTTGTTCGACTTCGAGTATGCAGCCATAACCTTCAGCGCATTACAAAAATGACAGATATGTTGGGTGTCGTTGATGTCAAAATATGCGTTAGTGAACAGGAGCGCGTTCATAGAGTACACTGTCAGAAATTTTCTCTAACACATGTAAAACAGTGTTATTAACACTTGCGCCAGCTCAGGCTGATATTCGTTTCAAGATTTACAACTGGTATGTATTTAACATTGGTTGAGGAAAGGAAGATTGAATTAAAAAAGGCACAAGAACAACTTCAGTCCTGGTCTATTATACCTAATACAAATGTCTTACATGACTTTTCTCCGTTCAATCGATTTCACAAACTCTAATACCTGTGGCTGGTTACCCAGCGTCAGAAGTTTTTGGTAACAAGGTAAATTTGTTTTTTTAAGAACGACTGTAAAGTAGACATACTTCCTTGCAGTATTTCAACAACTTTGAGCTGATTATGGATTCGTTGCTAAAGATGGAAATCAGGTGATTTTAGTTTTCTGGGGACTGAGTTTCCATGACAAAATTCTAATTTTCCCCAACGTCATAAGTTTTTATGTTGGGGCAAAAAGTAAAATGAAAGTAAAATGAAGGTAAATGAAAGAGGGAACGGTCTAACGATATTCAGCTTACCTGCTACTCACTGTTCTATGAGGAGGAACAAAAGGAATCCTTTGATCAGAAGTAACATTCACGGAGCTGGAATCTGTTGCTTAGCTTTCGGTCATCGGATGCTGCTGCTTGCTTCAAGCCATCTAATAATTGCTGGTCCGTGAATGACTACTAACGGCATGTAATTTCATGACGAAGTATTTTGAAATGCTTTTCTGGAGTGAACTGGTTCGCATGTGCGTTGATGGAACGGTCTGATGGTGGAAACTGGGACGTCCCGGGTCAACAAATATGAGTAGCCTTTGATTGGTCACTGATAGTGATTTAACTAAATCACAAGACCTATGAGTTTCTTACACGTGGGAGCTTGGGTGATAATAATATTTTTGTTATTGATGAAATTATTACGTGCTATGGTTACTTTGTGACGTTCACGTCACATCACTCCCACGAATACTATCATACTCATATTTTATTATAATTCCCAAATTATATTCCATGTTTCTAGAAATCTAAGCTAATTACAGTTACTCACTGAGATACAATTTAGTTAGTACTTTAACATCGTGTTTGCAACGTTAACTTGTCTAATACTATTTGTTAACATTAATATGTGGGACGTTCCTGCTGATAATAGAAAGTGACCTTAATCGCAGTGAATTTTGGTTTGGTAGACCTACTTTCATGGAGAAAATGAACGTATTAAAGAGTAAAGCAAAATTGATTGAAAAGTTAGAAACATCTGATGTCGGAGTAATTGCGCCGGGTTTACTAACTTGCGGCCTAATGCATTTCAAAGTGCAAGCTCACTTTTTCTCGCATCAGTCGAACTTCATTACAAATTCCCATTATTCTGATTTGGGACCGACTCACAGTAATTAACTGTCGCCACTGTTTTTTGACAGTAGCAGGTGCGTCTTATCTGAAAAAACAATATTCTGCCAAGGGCCAGCGTGAAATCTATTGGATGGACCTCACGACCCAAAAGTTATACAAGATGCTGGTTTTAGAAAATGGTGAAAATGGTCATCAGACAAACATTATTTATAGCAACAATTTTGGTGCCCCGAAAAATATGTAAATAATCCTAAAAAGAAATACACACAAGATCACTCAGAAATTTCTGCACTGCGGTAGCTACTTAACTTTGCTGACTAAGGAAAACCTAAGACCTTCTACAAAACCCGCTCGACTTTTCCAAGGGGTACTGCCCACGGATACGCGGAGTTGTTCTCGTCCCACGAACCGACAAAAACACAGCAACAACGTTCAGGCAACTCTCCAAGCACTTCAAACATTTTGATAATTACAGAAATAAGCTTGAATCAGTGCTTTAAAAGTGGAAGGTGAAATGAGTTCTCTACTTGATGGAATAATGAAAACGTTTTGGCAGCTGATTGCAGGCCATTCTTTGCTACATATGAAGATATGCCACAAGATTTGAACAATATTCTACGTAGATTACCATCTTACAACCGTCGGCAGCAACAACAGTATTACATAGTTTCTTGCCTGATTTCTACCACACGCCCATGGATGATGTGTTGGCGTCAGTTTTTAGAACCCAAGTATGCGAAAATTCTACAACTACACTGGATACATGCGATTTCTGCGGGAAAAATGAAGCAGGTCAAATATGTCATTAAACACAGACCAATCCAGTAAGGTGGGTGGGATTGCTATTGTATTTGTGCAATGTCCCCCGTGTCTGTCGTGAGACATGTATTCGTCAGTGTCAAGCGGTTCACGCCTGCTCGATTTCTAGTTGGAGGAGAAATAGTTGGCCATGGGATATGTGGGGTTTGAGCGAACTGTGTTCCGGTCACACGGACAGCGGTTGTGGAGTCTGTTGACAATGGCCTCGACAGTTGAAAACAATCGCAAACCGGCAAACCTTGTAGATGACTCAGAATGCTTCATCGGGTTCAATGTGATGGTCAGCGTCAACTAAGTGAGAAGCGATTGCACCGGAACCGCTTCCACAAATGACGACAAAAAATCGAAGCATATACTTTTATTGTTTTACCAAGTTTATCCGAACTATCCTTCCGTGATATTGAGATTTCGGGTGTATATCTAACCACTCGGGGCGTACCTTGCTACGTGTGTCATAAATTTAAGCCAAAACAACCAATATTCCCTCCCGTGTAACTCACTACCACGCTTCAGCAAACGATGCTGTACAATCCTGTAGCTTTGTGTTTGTGCTTTCATATTTCTTGTATAACCCCGGCTACACGGCTCCATGCACAGTAAAGTTGAGAAATGAAAAACACAAAATGCAAAATTATGTTTTCTCATACACCATTCCAATTCAGCAGATTAAGGGAAGGGCAGCCTTGTACAGCCCAGCGGGCTCTGAACATTGGAGCGATTTAAACGCTGCACCCAATGGTAAATCTATGCTTTAAAATCAACTTGACACGTAGCAAGAGTTTATGATTGACAATGAGTTTACAAAAGATTTGTACTTGACCGTCGTTATGAAAAGCTCAGAAAACACTAGCCAACATCTCCCCTACATCTTGTGGGATACGCTGTCGGCGAGTGAATGTGGAAAACGCTCCACTGTATCTATAAGTAACATATGGATTTTGACTCAGATGATCTTTTTGTACACACAGTTTTGATCTCTAGAGTCATGGGTAAGTTCACCTTATTTGTTGATTTCTGCAGTCAACGTTGTTTTGGCAGTTTTGTTCATGATGACATCACAGACCAGTGTTAATGCGAGTTCCCAGAGAGTCACACCAAATGCGTTTGAAATTTACAGCGTAACAAATGGAACGATGGACTGTGATAATATTGTTGAAGGTTTACCAGGGTTACACATCTAATCGCAATTATCTTTCCAGAAATTCTACACTCAGCAATATTAACATATTTCACAAGGCGTCTCTGAGAAACACGCTTAGGTGTGCGCAATCGGCGCACATAAAGTAGTGCAATAAAAAAATAAATAATCGTACAGTGCGCCAATTATGTAAGTAAACTAGTTAAAGGGGCTTGGAGGGAAGGAAAAATCCTAATTTGTGAGGACAATATTTGGTGCGCTTACTTTCAAAAAGTTAGTCTTGGTGCTCCCAGTATTACAACAGGCGGCCAGGGAAACTGCAGTGCAAGTCGCGTGACAAGGATGAGAATATCTAGAATATTCAGGGATTTTAGGGCACTCGTTCTACACAGATCAATCTGGGAGTAGTTATCGGACCATCAGTCCTCATTATAGTTTTTCACCTGAGGAATATTAAGTACTGCTACATTTGAACCCTAGCGAGCATATTCCATTGATTAGAGTGGAGATGAGGTGTTTCACGTGATGTAACTGAATGGCAGTACAATACGACATAGGTGAATACACACAATAATGACAACGTTATTGTCAGACAACTTAATGACGATTCTCAACGCTAGTCGGTTAGCGCATTGCAAATAAGAGACAGTAGGTACCTCAAAATTTTATCGCAGATGATGTAGCGATAGAATACTTTACAGTTTATGATGCTCAGTGGGATGTGAGTCCAAAATGATAACGAAACTTGAGTCAAAACTCGTTATCAAAACCAAATTAGGAAAAAGGACCCGAAGTTTCAAACTAAATATTGCAATATAGTCAAAATGAATAGGTGAGTGTATGCAATAAATAACAATAACTTAAGGTAAGCCCCTGGAATTAATTGAAAAATTACCGTTTTTGGAAGATTCCAAAATGTGCAGGTGACTGGTGTCTGGAGAAATTTCCGGTCTTTGAAGAATCTTTAGTAAGCAAAGAGTGTTAGATGTTTTCGCACTTGATGGAAATGTGGAGAATTCACAACAAAAGCAAACTTTCAGATCAACTGAAATACTACATAACAGACGGTTACAACAATACGAAACAATGAGTTCCTTTGAAGCACTTCAACACAATGGAAATAAGACGTGTTGCGATAAGTCATGAGTTCGTTTATTTGTTTATTCGCAAAAGTAAAACACGCCAGTTATGTACACCACAAGGGTAAAGACAAACAAGGATTAGATAGGCTTATAAGTGCACCAAGTGGTATGTAATCAAGAACAAAGAAAACACTTTTGTGAACAAATTCAGTCAGTCAGTTCAAACGAACGTCACTCAATATTATGTACACAAAAGTGGTTGAGGCAACATATCGGATCCCCCGGGTTATGTAAAGCTTGGTGTGCTTGAGGGCGTGTATAATACCTGTTTGCCTTTATATGTTCTATATATGTATATAGAACTGACAGGTATTCTGTTTCCGACCGAAGAGGATAAACGTAATGTTAATATATTGCAGTCTCATTTCTCTGCTCTACCAAAGACCATCAGGGATGACGACTGAATGCATAAGATAAAGTTTGTGTAGGCAGCATAACCTATTACAGTGATCAACACTATGCATAGTATTTAGCGAATAGCAGATGCCTAACATCTATTCTGAGATTAAATGAAGCCGAAGTGTACTATACTTCCAACTGCATGATTAGTGATTTGTTCTACTTGTATATTTTTGGCATTCGCGAAACCACTATGTGTATAGTTAACTAATAAGGGGCTGTTGTAAGCTGGAGTGTTTGGATGGCTCAGCGTTTGTATGTCATTTAATTGTTGCTAACCATCAGAAATAGGTTTTGAACTGTCGGCCACCTTTTACATTGAGGTTTTGAATGACGCGCAGTTTTATTGTAATTCACTCAAACGAGGTTAGATCAGAAGACTGGTATATATTGACGGCTTCATTATGCTCAGCAAGTGAAACTGATATGCTACGTTTAATGCCGTTGTGTATGTTACTGTAGCGCATATGAAATGATAACGGTTTTACGTTACCACCTTAAATACTCTCACCAGATATAGGTTTAGGTCTACTCTTTTCTTACGATCTCTAGAGTACATGTCCGTTAAGCTGAGCTAGGATCCACCCAATCCAAAGGGTTTTACGCAAATGGGAGAATGCTTAAGAGGTAAACAGTCGGAAATCATGCATACCAAACAGCGTGATAACATTTACACTTCTTGAGTTTGTGGATTTTCTATTACGACGAAATTTTAACAGCTGCATCATGGTTGAACGTTTAACATGGAAATCCTGTTCAGCGTACACTCAAAATCATCAGAATAGACAGCAGTACATCAGTGGTTCACACTGACGCCTAACTGCCACACAACCAAGGAGAAAGAAACTTATATAGGAAAGTCAAGTGGTTCACACCTGCTTGAGTTTCAAGTGGCAGTGGGATAGTTGGTCATGGAATATGTGGCGTTTGTGCAGACTTTGTTTCGATCATACGGACAGCGGTTGTAGAAACTGATGGCAATACCCTCGGCAGTTGAAAACAATTGTGAACTGACGGCTCTAGATTGAAACTGACGAACTCTGCAGATGACTCGAAATACCTGGTCGGGTTCAATTCGGTTAGCAGTGTCGATTGGATGAGAACTGATTGCACTGGGAATGGGCTTTATCGAACCGTTGGAAAGCCATTTCGGGAGGGGTTTACGAATCCTGTATACAGCAGCCTTGTAGTTCTCCTAACGTTATCCGCTTGGCAACAATATGTTGGGGAATGCGCAGAAAAGAAGACAGAAAAGGTAGATAAACCATCTTTGTGATGTGGCATCAATACCGAGCAGATATCGAACGATACGATGACCCGTGCTGCAGGATAAGCATTGTTGATTCAATTACAAACTTTGCGTTTGATAATTACACTGGTAGCTTCCTCCCCGCACTGAAGAAAATTAGAAATATTGTCATATTCTGGAGTATTTACTGAGCAAGTGAAAGATCACTTTTTGTTTCCCAATTCGATGACAAGTTCGCGTGTACCTTTGGGAGAAGTATTTCGAGAAGGATTAACACATGGCTACCTGCTAGTGCACATGTCTAGCTTGGAGCAGGAATTGGGACTGGTTCATTGTTACTGATGCATTCAAAAACAATGGTTTATCTATAACGTTACGAACTTCTAATATAGTGGCTATGTCCTCATCAACAAGTTAGCTATGAATACTTGATCATCAGGCTTTCTCCTTGTGTTCGCGCTTAGGAGTTCTCCTTGTACTGCGTTCTCAAACCGTGGTTTTTGTTCACGCACAGGCGGTTCAGTTTCGCTTAGGCAGTTGCATATTCCGCGCAACCGATGTGTTTGGGTTTGTGTGGGACCACGAAACAAGTGTACAATTCAAAGTGATTAATAGCTGTTTTGGCTTTAAACGTTGAGTACCGTTATTTTTCAAGTTATAAAATAAAAAGATGAAGTTTACAAATTCCGATTCGTTTTCGTATTTTTGTTATAAATTTCAAATTAAATTTTGTCAACGTATTTGCACAATCTACGAAAAATTTCCGCATGTTATCTAGAAAAATAAAAGGCCGAATTTATAACGCATTGTTTCTGTCTGCCTCAGATTTGAGACTTGTCAACGAGGGTGAGTGACCGATTATTCAAATATCTCACAAGTAACCGATGCAGCATACCATACACTAACAAATCCTACTGTTGTATGACAGGCAGTTTCGTTGTGAGTAGTATACTACTCACAGGTGGTATTTTGCCCACAGGCAACGTTCAGGAACAAAAGGGCAAGCTGCGAATGCCAGGAAGACGGAGGACAGGGAGAGACTATCGAAATAGTGTGTACGCGCTCGGCAGAAGTTCCACCAAGGCGAATGACAATGATGGATGTGAATGTATATCTAACTTGCAAATGAGTATAC
>JTDE01001678.1:37795-83907 GCA_014338405.1 Paragonimus skrjabini miyazakii | reverse complement strand
TTGTGAGTAGCATACTACTCACAACGAAACTGCCTGTCATACAACACTACGACAATCAATTTTATTCTGTAATTTAATTTATTGATAGGTAATAGATATGTTTATCATTTGACGGTAGAAATCTGAATTGCAGTCGTCGATTGTGGCATCTTAACCATCCCAGTTTTTTTTTCATTTGAGAAAATCTGGTTATATATTTATATTCCTGCATTTTTTTCGTGATGTTTGTGGGAGCATGTTTTGAAGACTAACTGTTTGGTAGTATCAGTTTTCAGCACAGTATATCAGAATGACTGTTGTTCTGCAACACAATTATCACCGAGCCGTGTGCACCAAACGTGACGAACATTTACTTGACCAGCCTTATGAAAATCACTTACGTCTCTGCTTGCTACACTGTTTCAATCGATCGCTTATGTAAACTGGGTTGCTTTGTTTTCAAGACTTATGTTCAAGTTTCATGTTAAAACCGTATTACTGACCAAAAATCACCTATCACAGAGTAAGCAAAACACACCGCACAGGACCGGTCATGGTCTGTCAGAACTGTGGTCTTATAGACAGACAAGTGTGTTGATTCTCTACAACCCATGTTTCTTAACTGCTCGATATTTCTCCACTCACATTTGGTAAAGTTTTACAATCAGTGCAGCTAAAGGCAAAAATGTATTGCTGCGTTAGTATAAACGTTTCCGTGGGAGGCATCGGTTGAACTAAATCACAAGGAGGCACAACAGGTATTTTAAGCACACACAGTTTGTGAAAATTGAATACGAGATGTGGCATCATTTCTGGACCTATGCATAGTTGTGTAGTTAAGTACATCGACATGATAAAACAACAGACGTTTATAAAAATTATCCTCTATTTAGACTTGGTTGTTCAAACACAGAAACACAGATTAAGTATGAAGAGGGCATAGTGAAACACGAGGTATTTACGTAGCATACTAATGAAACCTATGTAGACTCCAAGACAATGTTGCTAACTACGTTCGCCATCTCCAATTGGCAAAGTAATTGCCGACGCAGATTGATTGATGCTGTTTACCTCAGCGTTGAAAACGCCAAGTCTACAGGATTGAATGACAGGTTTAGCGATATCAGTGGTTTAACTACTGCGGTGCTCTTACTTGTCGCGTTATTGCAGTTGATGACCATCTGATGTTGTGTTCCCACATCCCAAGCCACACATCCATTCCATCCCACTGATATACCTACAACATAAAAAAGATGTGAGATAAGAGATGATGTGAGGAGCGGATCGGTCCTTTGAATCAAGTTTCACCGCATTAAGAAAGGAACTGAAAGTGGAAAACTTTTTGCTGTTCTGTAATTGCCTACGAAAGAGTAGTTAACTACTTCTTAAGCAAATGAGTTTTTACAGCGTAATTCTGACTGAGACCTGTCTGTTTTAACCGTTGATGAAACCAGTGTTCTGGACTGATTGTTTACCGGAAATCATTTTCCTTTCCTGAATGTGTTACCAATAAGGGACATATTATCGTTGTGGGGTGGAGCTTGAAAAAATCGACACCAAATGTTGTTGATTGGACGCACAGAGGCTCCCCAGTGCAAATACTTAGTACTTCAATTAACATCGTTATCTCTGACAAATGTTGCAAAGAGAAGACCAGTGGATCGTTACTGCCAACAATTCTGCAGATTTATTTACCTTTAATGATAGGACGTTATGGTTAAAAGATAACGGATGATTTGCCGACATCAGTATGGTCATAAGCAGATTCCATGTTGATCCGATTTCATAGTACTGATCAATACGTATGAAGACAGACATGGAGAGTAACATCGTATTCAGACAACTTTTTGAAAACCAGCGACTTACTAAGTTCGGAATATTTGGGCTCAGTTGTATTAGTGGACTGATGAAGACTACATTGCATTCGTTTGACAAATATCGCCTAAAATGTACATTCAATAATCAACGAAAAATCACAAATGAGCATTACGTTCGGCCAAACAGTCTTCATGAAGTCAGTTTGTTTGTCCGGAAAGTGACAGACAGCCTTGCGCAGCATGGATTAACTTTAGAAATCCATTGTATAAGCCAACATTCAAAGTAGCCAGGAACGCTCATGAACGTCAAATTCCTCATCTTGGTGAGTGAAAGTGCACCGTCTGTTTTCGTGATCACTGTGGCCTTGAAAGCTGCTATATCTCTCCTGGCAATCACCTAAATCTTTTGGAAATAAACTGGGTAGAAAAACTGGATCTGCGGAATGTGACGTTTAACTATGTTTGTGATGCAGGTGACGCAATTTTGTGCGCCAATTTGTGAGGTGCATTCTGCCTCCAATAAACTTTATAGTGATGTTATACAGCAGCTACAAGGCATGTTTCCCGACATTTCCACGATCAAACTAGGCGGATGCACAAATATTAAATATCAGAGCTTCATGGAACCAGAAAGTGGGCCAGTGTTTCTTCCCAAGCGGCTTGTGTCATACTCAAAAAGAACAGCACTGGAGGCTGAAACAAACCGTCTAGAAATCACAGTGGTGTTGGCAACTGTGAACTATTTTTCTTCGGTCGTTCACATCTGAATGGTAAAAAGGACCAACGGTTCCGTTTGGCTTTGCGGTGATTTCTCAAATGGTTTGACTAAGACCCTGTAGACATACCAGTATCGGCTTACGTACCAGTAAACCTGTTTATTCACCTCGAAGACAGCAAAATATTCTGTGCGATACATTTCTGTGAAACATACCTCCATGTTGAGGTGGAAGATAGTTGTGAAGACCTAACATCAATGAATAAACATCGAAGAATTCACCGCCGCCACATATTTCCATTCGGTATTAAATGTGCACCAGAGATATTCCAACAAATTGTGGATACCGTACTTATTTGGTTCTCGTTTGCCATCTCTTACAGAAACAATATCAACATTGTAGGTTCTCCACAAAAAGAGGCACAAAACACAGTTACAGAGGTCTTCGATCCTATATGATAGCGTGAATATTTTCTTGTAAACATTGTTACGTGCCGAGAGGAATTATAGTCAGATGCAGAAAGAAGGTTTGACTGTAATGTTTGCAGTGAAAATGTTACATAAACTGTTGCGCAGCCGCCGGTTTACATTATGCAAGGATCACATGGTTCTTTCATCCGTAATTGCTCCACCAAAGGGTATATTTGTGCACATGACTAACAGACTTCAGCGTTGAGCCACATTACCCACCGGTTAGCGTTTTGCGCTCAAACACTTCATAAAAAAAGAATAGTGAATATCAGAAGAAACCGGAAGTGCAAAAAGGGTTGAAGAGGTTCATACAAATCTGAGAAAATTAAAAATCTATGGTGTCCACAATACACTACCAGAGCACTCAATATATTCTGAAACACATCTGATGGTGAACAAAGCCTTGTAAGTATGCCTAAACATATACCCTTGATAATACAAAATGCTACAATCAAGTGTAACTTCCACCAATGAACAGATTAGGCTCACTGACAGGGAGTGACTGAGTCATGGCAAATGCAATTCTAACTGAGCCGCCTAAGCGGTATACCCAGAACTTATTCCAGAATTTGGTTGTGCCTTTTCGGTGATCACTGTGGCGTGTTTGTACACCGAGAGCCTAAATTTATTAGCATTTGCTCAACATAATATATCCTGTGACGTACTCCACGTAATTCGCAAAATGTATACTTAATTTTCGCAGCGCATGTGAATGATTAGAAGTTAATCGTTGTGGATATCCTTTCTGAATACTTGATGAGTTAGATAGTGGCCTCAAAAGAACAAGCGATGTTACTAATTCAAAAAATGCAAAGAAACATAAGCGGCAAAAGACCATCACATACACACATTCACTCATATATAAAAATCGTTGAACAGAAAGCGCGTAGATCTGAATTCCACATTTCTATTGCCAATCACCCTATGCAGCCGTATTGATAGTAGAGTGTTGTACTCAAATCTGGCAAAAGTCAGACCAGATCGATTATCACGTTAACATTTTCTGGCTACCGGTCTCTATTAGTCAAAATCACGAAGATTGCTGTGAACAATGGTGATTCGTAGTAAAACATACTATTCTGGGTTTACGACAGAATATGCTGGCCATTAAAGCAGAATTATTGATCGCTTAGTGCAGCGTCTTCCCGTGCATCAAATGTTCTAATCTGGGAACGGCAACCATTTGGATATCCCATACCTCAGAGTTTGTTAGCCATTCTTTGATTCAGATGTATTTGTGAACCTGCCTCTTTGAGGGATAAAAAATTATCGCAAATTTGTGAAACACTCATACTTGCAGTCAAAATGCGCATCAGTTGAGGACTGATTACAACTTACGGAACCAATATTAGCTCGATCGAGAGAGAGGCATGAAGCCAAGTAGTGATTATGGGCGTTCGCTCCGTTTTTGGGGTCTGGAGGAGGGACGCTGAAGTACAAAGTGGGGCCAACTCCCTGTTCAAACTTCATAAAGGGTCACCAACCGCCCTCCTGATGATAGCGATATACTGTGGCAATATAATTATTGCGGACGTTTCGAAATAAACAGGTGAAATGAGTGTCAAAACCGAGGCTGATTCTTTAGGTATCTACCTTATCTCTGCTGTTTTTCCTCAAGCGAAATAGACTGTGGCAATCAGCCGGGTCTACCTCCAAAGAAGAGGACATGGATAATCAGTCTGCACCCCACGTACGCCGCAAAACATTTCCCGTTAGTCTCTCACATGATTACCATCATTGGTTCAATAAAAAAGACTGAATACCCAGAGATTCATTAGGGCGAAACAACTAGTTCTACTGACCCGTGAAATTTTTAGAATATTGTAAGATATCGTGCAGACCATCATTCGTCTACTTTTGCTTTCCCATATTCGAGATTATCTGGAATGTAAGCGGGTAGTTGTATTGAATTGTAAACGTTATTCAGGATTAGAGAGGAACATCCAGTTCATCCGGCTGGCGCATCAAACCTGTAACACTTTCCCTGTTAGATTATTCGTAGCGTCCTATATTGGTCGTCACTTTCGTCCGTCATCTAAAGGGAAACCTCGGGTGGATCATTATTGGTGAATAGTTAAATGGTGTCTTACTAGCCAGCTTTGTCCAATAAGTTCAAGAACCACACATGTTATTGCAAGGTGATAGATATCACTTTTAACAGTCCTACTGAAATTTGTTTACGAAGGGTATTTCTACAGAACTCGGTGCGCAATATATCAACGTTAAAGTACTAGCTAATCTCAGATTTATATGGTCAAACGGACAGTTAGCTGGTCGGAAGCTAGCGGATGATGGACAATTAGCTATTGAAGAATCTGTTGAATTCCCACAAACAGGTGATGTGGCATACGGGTTATGGAAAAGTGACTTCGGCTCGCTTGTTCACTGGGTGACAGTATGTTAGTGAAGTTACAAAATGAGATGGGCATTGGCCCAAAAACCTCACCTGGAGATCAAATTGTTGTCACATAAAACACAAACGAAAGCTTTTGAAAAGTAAATTCCAATGGTATTAATGTTTGCTTCTTGCAATCGGTCAACAGATGGTTTCAAAGTATAACCGAACACATAACACCGAAGGTGGATGTCTATCTTAAATGCTGCGGTATTTATCTTCGTACAGATGACGAAACTCTCCAAGCGTTCCATTTATTACTTACAAATGTGTCAGTTAAACATTCGAGGGACGTCTACGTATGTAGACAACTTGCCTCATTATTATAACAGGACTGCCACGAAGCCCAGAATGTCTGTGTCACAGTAGATCGTGAAAGTGAATTGGGGTCATAGTGAGCTGGAATAAACACCCGTAATCAGTGAAAGTCTAAGCTTTGTTCAGCTCAATTATGGGTGAATTATCTATTTATCTGCAAGACAATCAATGTTTCAAACAGGCAGGTCATGCATAGTACTACTTTTTCTTGGGGGTAACGAAGGAAGTATTCAAAACGATAATCCAATTGTAACACTCGAATATGTAACGGAAGTTAGAAATTCCGTTTTGTCAATTCAAAGCAGGGTGACATGTATTCCTTAACGTGGCATTTACCTGTTCGCCATTAGTGTTATGATTTCACTGAGGATTTCGGAAAGCAAGAACATTCAGGTTTTAGGCTACACTGTGGTTGGGTCCGACTGAAATAATGAGAACATTCCATGGATGATGTGTTTTTGCAGATGCGTTGCGCATTGATCGGAAGCCACCTGTGCAGAAGTGTTGTGTAGTCACAACACGGTCTTACTTGGGGCCAACTTTCGCTTCAACCAGTGAATATCATATGAAATGCAACAGGGCAATATTTTCACAAATGATATGAACCAATTTAGTTTGTATTGGTCAGGACAAGTTACTGAAAAGACTAGCTAATTTCGAGTGTGCCTCACTAGGCTATCGGTGGTAACGAAATGAACGAACGAGACAAAACAGTTACAAGGTTCCAGCAAGTTACAGTAATCAAAAGGATTTGACTCACATTAAAGTGTTCACGAGTGTTCGAGATGACCACCACAATATTCTGAATTGCCACTATCTGGAAGTGGGCAATATCACAGAGTAGCCGTGGACTGCTGAAGTGCGATCCGGGATGCGACAACGTTCGTAGTACAACGGAGCTAAAAGTTGGATGATAGATCCATGTAGTATCGTCAGACGACTGCACAACAGGGAGAAGAGCAGACCGACGTGCACAAAATTTGTATTGTGTTACATGGTCACTTTTATCAATTCCAACAAAATGCGAAGGTGATACAAAAGGTTGTTGTACAGAAATGAAGCATTGTCTGCAAACAAAAATAAGGAAATCTTTGCAAGTTTATAGGACATTCTGGGCATAACATTCAGCGGTGTTAACGTGGACTGAAGGAGATCAAATGCCATTCTCACTCGTTAGGTCCTGACTCCAGGTCACAAATATGACTTAGGGTTGTATTCACAGAAAACATACACTACGCTATTTTTTGTAAGCCTGCAGGTCGAAAAAACACAGCATACTATACAAGTTTCTTTTGTCCCTGTGTGATAAACTTCATAGACCTTCAAAACTTCGGGACAAGGCACATTTATCTGCAGAACTGGAAGACTGAGGTGTCAAATTTTAATTTGGATACATGTTTTATCGGAAAGGCGTTGCTGTGCGGTTCGTTTTGGGCTCTCGAGAAAAGAGATCGGAATCCTTACTAACTAACCTGTTGCTTCTGGTTGAACTAAATTTGCGCTCACAGTTGTTAAGCAAACCAACTGTGGTGTATACGGTGAACTATGATAGAAAAAAAGAACTCCACCGAGGAACTTATGAACTTTTGATTTCCACTGCTCTACATTGCTCACGTTAGCTGTAGATGTGTAGTGAGTAGCATAAACGTTTGCAAAAGAACAGTGGAAATATTTGAAAGCAACTGTAACATTACTGCTTGGGTTGGTAACATTTTGAATTGTAAAGTATTGAAAGGAAGACATACACCTCATGCGGAGCAAGCCTTCGTTCACAATATGTGGAGCTTTCTAAAGTATATCTGTACGTTTCGATTCCCAAATTTCGCACGAACCTGATTCTTTAAGTTTGAACAGCATTGAGTACTGAGTATCCAGATCATGAACATTTAGGCATACATGAACGGTGGTTCTATTCAATGACCAGTAAGCATGCGTTATTGCGGATCGTTCGTACCAAACACTGTAAGTTCTAACATTCAAACCAATTTTTGTATCTAACGTTAAATCAATGTGTACCGTCGGCAAAAGCAAGTCAGTTGCTGAATATTATCATGCGTGGTCTTTTTACAAAGATGCCTTCAATAAGGCCAGTGGTAAGTGACTTGAACTATAAGATCGGTCTTCGAGATGCAATGGGAAACAGTAGATCAGTGGATTGGAGATGACCTCCGGTTCAACTTTACACATTGTCATGTGCTGCGAAAAATTAGCAAATTCATTCCGTAATTCCATTCGTCCATGTGTCTAAATCTTCCCACAATTCGAAGAATGTTCAGGATACAGATCATCTTTCCATAATTGTCGGAATCATGCGCATATCAAGAAAACAACATAACTGCGTTTAAATTAAGCTGGTTTTATGGAAAGGGTAAATTTGTTTTATGACGAGCAGAAATATAAGAAGACAGTGTGTTCCATATGGTGCAGCTACATGTAAGTTAACTATAGGAAAAAACAATTTACGAAATGTACGCTGGTCACCGTAAACTATGCGTTTCGGGCTGAAAAGCGATGAAGGATACTTGCTCAGTGAAGTCTTTGCATTTATGTCAAATGGAAAAGAAAAAGTACCGTCCACTTCACATTTATCGAGCAGCCTATCCACAAGGGTCATAACGGATAATGCGATAAAAGATCGCATGCTAATCTGTCGTACCGGTTTTTGAGGTATTCACGCCGGAGGCTGCAATTAATACTCCCATTTCTATTTCCATTTAGATCTAGCTGGGAGGATATGCTCTGCAACATGAAGAGAGCGGAAGTTTTGTTGCTAGAAATTCCGTGAACCATTTTCTAGGTTTCAGCGTTAGTTTTACAAATTCAGCAAGAAGGTTCAACAATTCAGGCGTGAACATTTTTCTGCACCCCTGAAGTCACAGATACATATGGGTCGGATTAATTTCATCAATTGAACGTGAAAATCCATCAATAATCCTTAACAGACCGGTTCAATAATATCAACACCAACGTGGCAGATGAATGGAAAAACGCTTATTTTACAGTTTACTTTCGCTCCTGCTTTTCCATCTAGAACGCTTGTGGGCCCACGCAGCTTCTTAGATATTTCATCCTGTTTGCTTCACTAGTAAATATCGCACACTCGAAAGAACCGTCTCTTCTGAGTGTTAGTTAAGATCAGATAACCCTACTATGCATCTGCCATCAGCTCCTTGTAAGATAAATGGGGCGAGACCGGCGTATTCCACAAGGAGTTTTAATGACATGCAGAGGAATGTGTTTTAAATGATGATTTGGGTATCCACTTATCGGAGTAATAGACACGGAAGCTGTCAGACAACAAACCTAAAATACACTTCAACTTCCTCCATTGTGGGGAATGACGGACTACGTCTCAATGAATCAGGAGACAACAGAATATGAGCGGAGGATAAAAGCGGTGCACTACGTAATTGACTAGACTATCTCTATCCTCGGTTCCGTACATAAGTATCGCACGTTCGAAAGTTAACTTCGATGGTGCCCGTCAACTATATGTGTTATCGAAATCCCCTGAATTTCTGTGGCTAGCACTGACGTAAGGTGACGTTGAAGTGATTTTAAGTAAGATTCTGACAGAGAAACTGGAAGCTCTTTTAAATGTGCTGGTGACTTCAAGTAATCAACGGAACAGTGACATTTACGCCTGGTTGGGAAGAATGGTTCAGCGGAAGACAGCATCGAATGTCTGCAAATCATCACCCTCAACTAGCAGTGCAAAAAGCTGACTAATATTGTGTTTTCCGGGTTAGACAAACCTAAAAATACAACGAAGGAGATAACGGTATCCAAAGATTACAACTGCTACTTGATCATCGGCAGACGATGATCTCGTGAAGTACTCAAGTAGGCTGTTTGTCATAACGCTAAGATTTTTAACATAAACGGAGTTTCATTGAACAAACTGGGTATAAACCAAACCGATGACCGCTATCTTACCCGCGTAAAGAAAATCCCATTTCACTTACCAGATACACTGTTGGTTGCATAATATTACACTCGCAGGATAAATCGGTGCTCAGGAAGTTGTTTAATGAATCCATACCTTGTCTGTGTTGAATTATGTATCAAGGTGGTAATGTTGACTTCTGCCCTGAATATGTTTCAACTTCTTCTGGAAAAAGTTACCGAAGTAACCTACCTCCCGCTTCAAAAACATATATGTAGCAAAGATATCCACGTGACTGAGTACTCATGCAAAAAATAATGAGGCTTCCAAAAAGCATGATGCTGAATTGTAGAACAGATAAAGGGGTAAAACTGCGCGAAGTGTGTTTACTCCCAACTTAATCAGTAAAACTTTTGATTGTTGCTGGGCCAGGACAGGGACGTATACATACATATGTACACATTTATCTATGTACTTAAAGGAAAGTGCTTCCAACAAGGCACAGATTTCCACTATACTGGTGCACGTTGGCCGTTACTCTTGTAGTTAGTTGTCACGTACTATACAATAAATCAGAGAACATAAACAACCTGTTAAGGTAGACGTCTCTAATGGTCGGAACCACAGCGTTTACGTGAAGGGAGTTATCTTTCTATATATTTGACGAAATAAAATATGTCCGTTTCGTAACTAGTCTCTGTGTAACTTTTGTTGACAAATACACTATACGCCATTCAGGAGTTTAAGAGGGTTTGGGAAGGAAATCTTCACTGCACGTGTATGATTGGCGTCTGAGAAAACGATGCTTCACAATATGAGTTGCTAGAAAAATAAAGGAAAGTAGGCCGACATTTCGAATGTACCTCTTGCAATTATTTGAAGCGATCAGTTGAGAGGTTTTCAAATTTCGATAAACCTCACAGACCTTCAGATAAACTGGTTGATTCAGGAGCTATAACAGATAAAAATAACTTTCAAGGTGATCCTGATAATAGATTCACGGGTCAGAACAAAAAGACGGATATAACCATAGTAGCTTCACCAATCTGGCACAAGAGTACACTACAGAATGGAACCCTTAACCGAATTGCGGGTATTAAACACACACGCACCCAAAGTAGATGGCATTTTAACACTGCGAGCGGACCACATGTCTTGACAGTAGATTGCGTTTACCAAACAAGACCATATACTTCAATATGACCAGATCAGCTGATCGTTAAGATGCTAACAATCACAGTATATTACTTAAATAAAGCCACCCAATTATTGTCAATTTTCCATTCCCAGCTCAGAAAACAGAGATCAGTGGTAAGTACATAACGATATACTGGAGCGTGCATTCAACTTCTGTTTCCTGTAAATGTGAGGCGTGTCACAATGTCCAAAAAATCGACTCGGGTTGGTGTGAAGAATATCAGGATCACCTTTCGGAACCGGTGAACCGGAGAACCTGATAAAGCGGTTTACCTAACTTCACGCGATAAAAATTAGACCGTGATTTTGTTGAAACAAACAAACTTTGGATTTCATGAGTATAAATTAATAGTCTACCAACTGTCTGTAAGCGTTATCAGAATGACCACTCAGCCACATATGCATTGGTTGTAGAATAATTATGCATTTCACTACGTGTATGCATCTGGTGACAAAACTGGATGCAATATATTTTTGAATGGAAGTATTGGTGTTATCTATACACTTGATGTTTAAATATTCACAATGTGCAATTTCAGCACATTACATATAACATGACTAAATAATTTTTGCGGCCGCGAACAGTGTTCCTGGATGGTATTGTTTAGAACATACCTGTTGATGCAACAATGCTTTCAAATGAAGCGGCACCTAATTCAGTTATGCAAATATCACGAACCACAGTCGCTTGCTTCATGAGCTGGGCAATTGCGAAAACATTAGTAGAAAGTGGAAATCACGGAAAGAAATTTATTACTAACATCCTACTTTATATGTATTGCATACTAAACGAGAATTAATCGGGTGTCACAAAACGGTTTTAAGTCTGCGGTGAAAAACAGTTGAGCAAATGATAGATATTTTGACGAAACATGCAGCAAGAATAGGTTGCGTGACTTAATTTTGCAAAAGTCCCGACAGAATGTCAAAACTAACCGCTTAGTGGTAGCGAAGTCATCCGGCAACCAGAAAAAATGGCGAATTTTTAACGCAGACAGACGATTACCATACATCCAACCAGTTGCACTAATCGAGCAGTAGCGACTTCAGCGACAAATGTTGCTATATGTTATTCTGTCTGTGACTTCAACGCGGTAACCGGTCGACATGTTTTATGGCCTGCAGAATTCTTGATTTTCATGCGATGCGACGATTCCCGAGACGACAGAAAGCGACCAGCTATAGATATAATTGTGCAATCAACACCATAATACGGATTATTCTGGGCCACATACGTACGATGATCATGTACGTTTCAGGTTTATTTGCCATTAGATTCTGTTGGCTATGTGGGTGATTACCTCGGATTTTCATGCATAATTCAGTTTCTCAACAACATTCCGAGGTTGTTCTGGAATCAACAGTACCTCAAGGAAACACTACGTATTTTGAGTTGAATTTTTGAAGTGAGCTCAAATGAACGGTCGATCACTACAGGAGCCATGTGCTATGATGACATTACTTGTTTATGCACTGCCTACTGGGGGTCACTTCAATTTTCATAATCTCATATAGATGCAAGTTTACGAGTTGAGCGCAAAATATAGATTGTTTGGTGCAATTGCATCATTGAAAATATGAAAGTGTTATTGTATTCTCAGCTGTCAGAGAATTGTGCATTCCATTATCCATGTGTTGATTAGTCATGACTGACAATGATTTGGTTTTTTTACGAATTCATAATTGCAGTTTTAGGTAAATTGTTCCATCTCGAAGTTAGACTGCGAATGTTGACGGCTAAAGCTGCAGAAACGTTTGAGTGATTTTACGTTGTTGCTGTTTCTTGCCCCTGCGTATATCAACACAACTTCAGCAAAACACGTTTCTGCGCGGGAAATATTGTGTCCGCGATATATGGTTACAAGCTGAGGGTATATTCAGTAAACCTGAACGCCTAAATGGATAAGAAACAAAACTGTACAAGTAGATAGTTAACTGTAGCACTATGAATTTATTGGCCTACAATTCGACAACGTGTTGTTACCTGGAATCTGTAAGTGCTACAATGTTGAATATCGATCCACGGCAACAACATTCATGATGTCACCAGGCAGTATCTATCATAGTGAGTAAGCGGTTATTGCTTTGTTCTCTATCGTTAGATGCTGATGATTATCTGTAGGAATTTCAACACACCACAGAAAAATAACAGGTTTGTTGAGAACTACGAAGATTGTTGGGCACACAAATTACCTGGTTTTTTAGTGGGAAACGCACCAAATCAGCGCATCAATTGTATGTGCATAGTTCACTTGCCAGTCGTCAACAGTTAAATTTCAATTTAAACATCACTTAGAATTGATCGCAGCTGTCGCATTCCCAAAGAATATTCAGTAGGCCCCTCTCGAAAAGAAGCACTAGACTCGAGTACTTATTTTCGAAAAAGGCCGACTGGATAGTCTATGGGAATGTGACAGCTGCGATCAGTTGTAAGTGATGTTCAAATTGAAATAAGCCAAATCACCGGCTACTCATCATTAATAGATAAATTTGACTAAACTGATCTTGGTTGATATGACAGCGAAATCCGGCCTGAAAAATCGGAAAGCAGTTTTCAGTTTAGCTGATTGTGCAGGCTCATATTTGGGCTGGAAATGCCTGATAATTGCTGAAAAATTCGGAGAACTGCATCAATTTCCCAGATGCTTTCAATGAGAACTTGATTTCCAAAGCATTCTTTGAACCAATCGTGCAGGATAATCCCAAATGTTGACGTTACCGGGTTCGAATTAGAATTTTCAAATAAATATTGTTTTTAGAGTTTCCCTATCTATTTGTTCTATGTAACCTCCCAGTTGATCGAGTGCTAAGGTCAAATAACATATGTTAAATTCGCAGAATTGCAACGCAATCTCACTGGTGAGCTCACGTTGCACATCATGTTAAAATGTTCACTGATTTGATGTCTTAGCTGAGGATGTCAACCAAATTTGGATTGCCAGTACAGTGCGTATGATGTTTTTGAGTTGGTTAATGCTATCATACGCAGAGAACGCGCTGACATCGCCTCGCAGCCTATCTTTAGATGGATGGCAAAAAAATATACCTCCGAAGAAGGTTTTGATCAATTATTTAGTAGGATACTTGTTCAACCAAATGTGCCCCTGTTAGTAAATAATGGGACATTTTACAGTGTATTAATTTTATGTCAAATCCTAATACAACATAAGGAATGCTATGAGTTCCGAATTATTGTTAAGTATCAGCTGCTTGTTTACGGTTGAGTGAAAAGTCTCCATCACGGAGTTAAGGTGGTTATTTTTTCAGGTATATGCTTCATTTATACATATAAGCGATCCGCTGGTTTGCACATATCCCAATAGAACTGCAAACGACTAATGACGGTGAGTATATCCGGTTTAGTGAAACTGGGTTTATAAATTATCAAACAGTTCGTTTACTCATATATCACCTGCGAGTTTGAATAAGCAATGGCTTACTGGTGGAACCATAGAAAATAACGGCAGAGTTTGATTACTTACCGACTACAAATTATCATCCGAGAAACAATTACTCTATGCGTTCGTAGGTTGCCGAGTTTAGCGTCAGACAGGAGGCGTCTCTGTGAAGTAAAGAATCGGGATTTTTGATTCCACCAGTCAGTCACAAACCTGTCTATGCGCCCATAACGGGTGATATTTTGCAAAATTGCCTTGA
The DNA here is from genome assembly GCA_014338405.1 of Paragonimus skrjabini miyazakii. Lineage (NCBI taxonomy): Eukaryota > Metazoa > Platyhelminthes > Trematoda > Plagiorchiida > Troglotrematidae > Paragonimus > Paragonimus skrjabini miyazakii. The sequence continues at coordinate 69,472 of JTDE01001678.1, read as the reverse complement.
TTATATGCAAGTCTGACCAAAGTTCGTCTGAACGTGATTGGAAATTTGCGAATGCTCTTCCAATCTGTAAAGAAGTCGCCAAATTTAAAGTGATGCATCTGCAAATGATATACAAATTCTTCAATTGACATTCTACGCCAACGGTTGACTTCGATGCGACGATTCCCGAGACGACAGAAAGCGACCAGCTATAGATATAATTGTGCAATCAACACCATAATACGGATTATTCTGGGACACACATACGTACGATGATCATGTACGTTTCAGGTTTATTTGCCATTAGATTCTGTTGGCTATGTAGGTGATTACCTCGGAAATATGGCGAAAGACCTAAGTAGAGACCAGGTAGTTAATTGGTTACAGTGACACTTGTAGCCAACCAACCGAACGAGGGCGTTCAATCAAGCTCAGATAATGCCGTTCAAAAAGCGTTGCATGATATGCATGCATTGATTTGCCCTCCGTTCAAAGGGATCGATCAGCCTTTAGATTTTGCGGAAATGCTGTCACCGGGGGTGTCAGACAGCCGAATCGAAATATTCGTTGACAAATACCAACGGTTTCACAAGATGTATTGTTTCCCTGGATATCCAATTGATTAACATTGCATCTCCTAAACTGCTCCCATTCTGTGATTAGTAAGCACCGTTTTCTAAGTCTTGAACACCAGAACACGCAAAAAATGTCTAAATTCATCTTTCCAAAGAAAAGCTGCAGGTAGATAAGCAGGAGCTCACAACACAGAACGTGACTGGTTGTGTCATATTTCAACGACTGGATTAAGGACACGAGTAATGGACGCTGAAAAACATCAATCATGCAGAAAATTAGCACGTGGATCTTTCGAATTTAACCGAATGTTCATTCGAACTATTTTCTTGAGAACAACCTTTTGAGTGCCGTTTCACTATCGATGTTCCAAATCCGCATTGAATTACGATAATGCAGTCAACGCATATTGCGAACTACTGGCGAATGTGCTACGAAGTGGGTTGCGTATTTTTGTACACACTTTTATATAATATTCCATCGTACCAAAGTAACTTACATAAAGACTAAAATCTCACATGCGCTGGCTAAGCAAATTGACAAGTCTTCTGAAACACACTTTGGGAAACATGCTTACCATCACAACGACCATTCCGTTTCACGTAACACGGTTTGATTATCCTCTTGGTATTCATATTATCTTTTGAAAAAGCCACGGGTTGCGACACAAATCATTTCGCTACCCATCGCAAAATTTTTGGAGTGCGATTTCTTTGATCTCTATTGACAGAAATTAAACAATCTGAGTCTGTATTAATTCAAACCAAAAAACCAACAGGGCAGTGATTTCAGAATCTTAACCAATTTGACAAAGTGGAAGGAAGTTCTTTGCCGTGGAAGAAATTACAATGATGACTACCAAACAGTAACACTAATGTGTAATCTCATGCAAACTCCTTGTGCAGATTTCAGAAGAGACTTCAGGGGTAAATTCCTCATGTTTGAATACATTTTAATGTGTAATGATGGTGTCTGTTCACTTGTCAGTAAAAATCTTACTTTATACCTGTATATTCACTTTGAAACCGTTAGTTTGGACCCTTCTAAGATCATCAGAATAATAAAGAAAATGAAACTTGATGTTATTAGGTGCACTGATCCACAGGTCATTTGCCGATTTCTGCACTTGAATTCTTAGCATGAGAAGTCACGAAAAAATATATTTTGATGAGTAAAATAGAAATTTCATTGCAGTAAATTTTGATTTGATATAGGATTGCACATAACTGCTGTTATTCAGTTTTAGAAACTTGTATGGTGTGATTTTCTTCACGTTCATAATCTGCCTAATAGTTAAACATAACGTGAAGTTGACGAGCTGCTTAGTACAAGGTCAGCCATTGATTCAGACACTGCTATAGCCAGTCATCAAGGTGCATTTGCTTCATGTGATTACAATTGCCCATGGCAACCCGGAAAAACTGCAATAACATGTGGAGCCCTCGTCCAACATTTTGAAGTGAAAGGAGATTCTGACAACCTGCTATCTTAAGTTGCTCAGAGCAACTCAAGCTGAAATCACGATCCAGGGCGGTTAGCTATACAGAAACAAATAACTACCGGAGAAGTGGTTGCAACAGATGCCATGTTGTAAACAACCTCGCAGGTGTCTGAGATATTGACTGTGGTAAAATAGTTTTTGAAGTCTTCTGCATTGACATTTCATACGCACTGAGTTCCAATCCAATCGTTTTCATGAGTAATCTATGCAGAATACGAGCAAACACCCAGTAAACCAGGGGCGATTGTCAGTCAGGTACCCGAAGAGATCACGAGGGTTGATACATAATCATTTTATGACGAATTACATCTGTGGAGGTTTGGTTGGTCATTCATATCATGCAGAATTGTAGCAAAGGGGCAAAAAAATCTGAAAAGCACTGAATCGCAGTTTAATTACCTGGAGATTTGTATGTTAGAATCAGTAGAAATTTCGGTGAGATAAGAATATAAGTCCATGATAATTACTCGCCCCTAGGGGTTTCGTTCATTCTTACGTCCAAACGATGTCAAGGACTGAACAGATGAATATATTGATGAGATGTAATGGAACAGTTAATAGAATATCCCTCTTACATTTACTACTCAGAAAAGCATCCTGCAGTATAATTGGGAATCAGTGTTTCAAAACTGTCTGGAAGAACATCATCCGGTAAAGTAATCGCTATATACAGTAGAAAAAATGGCACTGTTTGCGCACAGAATCATTCGGTTTTGAACTCAGGAGTTTATGATACTTGTTTATTCCACTCACAGAGTGATACATATTGTTCATTTTTTAAATTTCAGAATTGAAAAGCACATGTTCACGTTAGTGATCCATGAAACACGCGCTAACATTTCGACTGAAAAGCGTAAACCCGAAGTATAGGACACCAAAACCAGCTGTTTAAAAGATCTTTAACCTCAGTGGCTGTTTGGGACATGACTTTTGTTCAAATGCTGACGCTCATGCTGTAGTTTCATCCGGGTTTTGAACTTATCACTGTTTCACAACTTCCACGTCCACACCACTATTATAGTGATACTTAAGTTAAACGAAGGCGCATCATACAGTTTAATGCACGGTTCACTTATAACAACCGAATGCTTAGTACAAAGTTATTTTAGTGGAATACATTCGTCGATTATTCCAATGATCTTACTGATCATTTCACTTTCAGGCCGATGTGTAGAATACGTCGGTTTATTTTACAAATTGTTAGAAGGTGCATGCAATAACATTTCTACGTCAATTCCACATACCTAAATTGCAGTAAAACCGTTAAAAATATTTTATAACCCTATGCTAAAAGAAATGTCCCTGAAATAATGAAAATTCGATACATTAACCTTGCTCTAACAAAACCAATGACAGACAGTAACGTATCACAAGATGTATCAGATGATGTACTTCAGATATGTCCATTAATTTAGTCTCAATGATATTCCGGATTATAAATCGCACATTTCCAATCCCTACGTTTCTCATTTGAATTCCGAGTAAACCATTAGCTTGCATGTGGGAACGTACCTACAATTAAGACCAGTTACATGCGTCTGCGAGGCAGAAGGTTCCATATTATCAATATGTGTTCGCTCGTTTAACTGATTACAAACATTTTTTATTTCTTCCCGGAAACTTACCAATGACAGTACAATGGATCTGTTACATGAATGTTCTACTTCCATACCCCTAACGAGCAGTTTTACTAGTGTCAACTGTAGGCCAACGTTCATAAACGGTCAAAAGTGGTGGTTTGTTTACTGCTTGAAATTTTGTAAGGTCATTTGAAAGTTCATCTATTGTGAAGTGGCGCTTCATCAGCCATAACCACCGATATATTGCCGGTACTCGTAACGTGCTTTCCGATAACTGTGTTTGATAGAGATATTTTTCTAAATTTTGAATTCCGGAGGATTGTTATCTTCGTTGGCATTATATATAACCTTTTGAGATGTTCCGAAAGCAAATAAATGGATGAGAAGTGTTAAGGGTATAAGCTAATCAAGTGATCATGGGCAATTACGCGTGGTCATAAGAACGAAAACGACATTGATCACATCAAGTGGACGCACGTTTATCACTCACTATCCAACGGCGGTTCGATCACTTCGTAGACTTTTTGTACACTCTTATATTGTAACTAACATAATGAACAATCAACAAAAGAGTTCTCTGGTAGACGTAGATTATCAGTGTTTGAATATGTACCGGAATGTTATTTCACGAAAAACGTTTTTCATGTGATAAGTTAAATACTGACGTCAGGAGTAATTATTTATGTCACTTCGTGCAATAAAACACACTGTCGATATACAGTGATGCGATCGAATGGCAACCCTAATGCATTAAGAATGTAATTGACATAATCCAGTCAGTGGACGATATGAACTATACCCAAACACAACAAAATCATAGGGTTATCAATGGAGGGTTTTTGACAAATCTTTGTTTAACAATATGAACATCCAACATCATTCAAAACGTACCAAACTAGTCTGTTCAGTGACGGGTTTCACAACCTCAGTTGTAAATGTTTACTGTATTCACTGAGTGTACCGTGTTCTACAAAACACTATTTTAAGAACAGTGGAGGACTAGCTAACTAGGCGTGTACCTCGGGCGTGGGGGGGGAAATCAAGCTTCTATGCAATTTGTCAATAAATAGTCCTTTGGTTCAACCAATACCACAATCGTGGTCGGAAGTTGTCTAAATCCATGTTAGTTAGTGGCATTTACCTTATCATTTATATAAATTTAGACAAATGCGGTTCGGATTAAACAATTGTACACATAATTACCATAGCAAGAATGTTATCGTGAAATTTTTTCCGAAATACCGTGTACATAAAAACTTAGATGTTTATGTCGTACAACTGTACAAAAAATAATTTACTAACTGAATTACGTTAACGTATTTCTCCTCAACAGCAAAGGCTTTTAATTAAATTCATATTTTATTCATGTTATGTATTTGAACGTTCTTCAGATTTTAGAAGGGATATCAAAGGTAATTAACTCATAAGTAGCCGTGAGTTTTGTCCATAGATCAACTTAGCATACAGTTACAACATCGTTGACGTGAGTCAATTACAATTTTCTTGACAAGGTTCTCCGTGTAGCGTGTAGGATTCGCGGCATGGAATTCGGTTAAAAAACTAACTGACCATAATGACCATCACGCTGAACGTTTTTAACAGAGTTGCGCCTTAACTATTTTCACTGGACTGGCACCTCAGTAGGTTTTATCAATTAACGCAGGCTTATTCTGTAAACTGCACATTCGTGTGCCCCAAATGGGCACCGATAAGCTAGTAGCAGAAAACGTTCATGTTGTTCCAAAAAGAGTTCTTTTATTCTGTAGCTATTATCAATACATAGCATGTACCACACACCGACCCTCTCCTATTGGTTAAACAAATTGCCTACCGGATATTTTGTAGCACTTATTGGTGACACACAGGGTAAGTTCATAATATACATTACTTTCCGAATCTTACTTATTTGGATGTTCTGTCATGAATATCGGTCGAAGTCAAATTATGCATGACGAGAGTGTTCTGTTTTAAAACAGATCACTACCGTAATATGCACAGAAAACAAGGAAATTTCATTGATGGGATTCCCACATGGATTTTGAAACAATCTCGTGACAACCCTGGGAATACGGTTTATCGGAAGCCATATGTTGAGATTTCAACCACAATTCTGCTATATTCCAACAAACGCTCTGAAAATCTACATTCTGATCTTTCTTCTAGGAATCTGATAGAACTGTCGCAAATGTCATGAACTAATCATTGAAATGCCTCTGCCTCTACAATCACTCAGACAACAAGCCCACGTTCGTTTTCACAATATTGAGGATTTGGCTACACTATGCCTGTACGTACTGTTGGGCAACAGTGTTCAGCGTTATCCACAAGGAATGAAATTCTTATAGAAAAAACGCAGTTAGTCGTACGCTTTTGCAACCAAAACAACTCCAACCAGTTTTGGCGAATGCCTCATTAGGAGGGAGGGGTTCACATTAGAAACAAGTCAGAAACTGTATCCCTCAATATAATTTAATCATCGGCGCCGCACGAACTAATCAACCAACGATGTTTTTTAAAGCATTTTTCAACGCACTGATGCCTAGCACTAACACAGTGTGAACTCGATTGGGAGTATGTAGTGATTGTCGTCGTCGAATCCAGTCTTGCAAAATGTACGCCTCGTACTCAGGTGAACGTGACAATTAGAAAATATTTTTTCGGATTAATTAGAAATTTTGCATCAAGATGTTCACGATGAAATCAATTGAATCGATGTTATCTAAACATGACAATTATACGTGTTTCATTTGAAGATGCTAAACTTTCTTCAAGTGGCTCAGATGTTGAAGGCTGGACTTTGTAAAATGAAGGGACATGGCCGTATTCTATTTGTTAGTACTTATATGCCCCCGTTTTACCATGCCATAAGTATGGGTTTTAGAAAAAAATATTCTTCCAATCTGCCTTATACCGATAATCCTTTCCTAACATGGCGTTGATAAACTTCCTTATAGACTTTACAGCCAAACTTGCCACCAGCAGTTTATTGATTGTTTGGACCGCACAATAAAGCAACGACCTTTTGGCCCTGTGTACATTCATATATGGCCTACAAAACGCATGGGGTTTCTTGTTCATCTTAGCCATCCTGTCCACTATGATCAAGAAAACGTTTTATTGATTATGCGTCAACAATCCATCGAGTCCTGCGATCGATAAGTAAGTCAAGAGCAGCAAAGAACTGAGGAGTGGTAATCTAAGTTGTATAGAGCGCACAATACAAATATTCTCTTACAAGTTCGAAAGTGTAACCCGTATTTTTCCAGTCAACCAAATTTCATCGGTTGTTTTTTAACTTCAGTTGACGAAGTTTCCTCACTTTGAGAGAAACTTTGTAAAATACGCCCATACAAAGCGAAGGAGTTGGATTGACTGTCGGAAATTATGCCCGATAAACATGCTAAAAGTTTGATGGCGAATTTCTCCGATGTTATCGGAAACTTCACTGCAGAGATATGAACTGTCAATCATTGAGGGACATTTACTATTTCACGCAAATGTTGAGGTAAACAGAAATCAATCCTTCGACCGATCAGACACAGTCATGTGCACAAAATATGAGGTATATCTGGGGATTTTACTGCTGCCATAGGACTGAACCGATTGGCATACGTTTGTAAAATGTTAGCCGCGGACCAGTTTAGGCACTGTGCTGTCTGGGTCATCCAATGTCACAATGGATAAAGAGAATTCCCTGACTGAACTCGCGGTCAGAACACTCAGTTCAGCTACAGATAGACTGGTTTTTGTTGACTTGAAGAATACGTTATGTTTGTTTTGTTCAGTTCAAACATCGTTTCCAGTATGCGTGTTGGAATAGTCGGAACATTTTCCCGCTGGTTGCTATGCCAGGTTGTTTCAAAGTATGATTATCTCTTCAGTTTACCCAATTACGCAGGCTCATTAATCATTCTCAACATTTCGTTTTGCTTAAATAATCAAAAATGTCTTTTGCATCAAACCCGCAAACATGTTATCTGCAATGGCTTCAGAATCCTCAAACACGCACATATGTTTCATTTGTTATCTTTCGCGCCCCACGATTACCTAATAACCCCGAAAGGCTTTCCAAAAATTAACAAAGAAACTAAGTAGATTTTTTTGTAAATTTTACCTCTTTGTAACATGAAGATACTGAAAATGATGACAGTTAACGCACATGAATTATAGAAGAACCTTTTGACTGGAGACGGCTTGAAACAGCTTGATTTCAAGTTAGACCGGAATTGATTTCTTCACCTACCGGTGCAGTTTAGAATAGTTTCTGTCTATCGTTATATTCATTTTGATCAGCTGCTGGTAGGATTTACTTTTACCCTAACGTTTTCATATCTGATCTCGACAAAATGCACACTAGTTTATTAAAATGACAACATCTTGCGAGGCTTAACAAATAATTAAACACATGTCTCGATGTTTCAAAATGGGTAGATTAGTTAACCCTCATCATGGTAGGATTCTAGTGTTTGAAAATTGTAGACCAGTTTTAATTTCAGGGATAAGTAGGTTTTGGTAGCCCATACGTGAAACCCATATGTTTGCTATCCGATATCTGCAGTCATATTGGTTAGCAATGCAGACTACTTTGTTTAACGGCACACAGTACATGGGCTAATTGACATTAGCATTTGTGGCTTATTTTGTTCATCGAATATTAATAAACTTTCTAGGTCAGTTATCTCTCAGATCATGGATTGGAGTACATATTTAGGCGACTTTTACCACATTTATTTATAGATTCAAAATCATAGCGCTTTTACACATGATCTCGACACACGTTGCACACACCTGAATATGTTAGAATCCATAAATCAATCGAATCTACGGTACAGAAAACTCACGGGTAAAAATCATTTGCAAGAATGGCCATGGAATCAAACATAATTAGATGCTCTGAGCACGATACTACAATTTGAGCAATGTTGAGATATTGGACAAAAGGCCACAATATATTGCGTTTATTCGACGAATTAATAAGAAAGATTTCAAGCAAACAGATATATAATTCGTACACCTCTCTGAGGCGCTCAGGTGGCCATCAACATAATTCCTGTCCAACACAATACTGATTCTTGAGGGAGACAGAGATCTAATGTAGTGGTGCGGTAGTAGTTCGGTCAGACTGACATGGGAATGCTATACAAAATTCAGTTCCTAAATACGTTACATGTATTTTACTACATCACAAGCGAACACCATCTAGGCTGTGCGTTCAGATGATACACAGTGAATTTAGATCAAGCTGACTGCAATAACGCCTGAGACAGAAGAGTCCGCTTTGTTGAACACCCATTAACTACTCAGCCATTACCGGCATTTACTTCTCAATCCACGTGGTGGTAGTTTTACTCTAACTACTGCAATTAGTATATAGTGCTGATGACGTCAGCCTTCGGTCAATAAAATGCTTTCGTAGTGATTAGCGTATGGCACACTTTCCATTTCGTAGTAAGCGCTGCACAGTACGCGGTTTACTGAGCGGAATACATGGTTTAAGAGCACTTAAAGGATTGAGAAATTACGGGTATACAAAATATTAAACTAAGTAGACCCACGTTGCGAATCAACTAACAAGCAAGTTTCAGGAAATGGCTTACCAAAATAATTCTACAAGAGAAATACCGTGCTTTGAGCAGATTTTCCTGTTTACTTCAGGCGAGTCGAAGTGTACGAAATTCCAAATCACGAAACTGTCACAAAAGGCAGGGATCGAAACTAGTTCGGTTGTGACCGAGGTATCAGCAACGTTACAGGCAGTTTAGTGTACGCACAAAATGGGTTGGCGGTGTCTCGTCGTAAAGGCCCCAGCATATCGTAGCAAATGTCTGTTTCGAATCGAGGACATGAAGCAAACTGACTGCGATGAATCAATCACATGTTGTGTCGTAAAATTGTATCTGTTATTCGAAAACACTGGCTTCTCCGGGAAGTTTGTGACGTAGATACAGCCTTGGTAGTAAAGAAACTGGTTTTGTATTTCGACCGTTAGCTACTGATCAGTGGTTGTGAATTTTGCATATGTTAACTCATCTGCAGTAAAACCCAGTAGAGGTGCAACATAGTCTGTCAGAGCATAAATCGTGTGTGTTTGCTTCCGTGTATTCAACTTTTTGAATCTACACAGAAAATACCGCAGTTCGTATTATGCCTATTGATACATAGTCCGCAGTTTCATTGTTGACAGCCAGTTGACAAGTATGGACAAACAGAACAAGTGTTATTCGACATACTTGCGACAATTTTGTTATTCTGGCGTATACGCATATCTCGGCAATCCGCTGACCGCGTACTTAGGTTGATGTTAAATTTTGTATTTGTTGGCCAACCTACCTGCACACAAACATGACTGATTGGAGCAGTTTAGAAATTAAGTTGATCATTTCAGTAGTCACGTTAACCGTTTACGTATTCTGTTGCAAGCTTCAAACACACATTGATTTGATCAGATTTATGATAGTGCTCTAGTTACTGCACTCGTTTGCCGTCAGCAGCAGGGTCACTATTGTAGGCGTTAGTTCAAGAGCTCTGTTGGAAATCTCGCAGTCAAGCTACCAAATATACTGCTAGAAACCATTCAGCTGTTAGGTACATTTTTTTTCAATCCGTTGCGCCGGTGTTTCGATTGGTGCTAACACAAGTTTATCCATCGCTGACTATTTTGGCATTCATAACTCGTACCACCCATCTCAGTGTCAAGTGCATATAGCACAGAATGGTTCACATGCCAGTCATTACTGCGTCAAACTGCCAACTTACTTACACGCCAACCGGAAAAGTAGGAACTGCTGTGCAGTTAAGCATGCTTTCCGGCAGTAACATTCCCACATTTCAAGTTAGTTCTCCGTGTTATGCCTGCACACTAGTAGGATACACCATGCCCGTCCGTTTCCATCTGTGAATATTTGTTCAAGCCTGTACATGGCATCTGTGCTGCCCACCTTACTAGCCACAAACGAGTCATCCGCAAGTCAATTTTGTGATGAGTAGTAACGTGTGCTTTTGTAGGTTGGTTATGAAAACCGTGCACACAGCGGGTCACATTCCTTGATTTGCATATGACAGTTGAACAATAGTGAACAGAAAAATAAATGAAAATTGGGAAGCGGATGCATCGTATGTATTTCCTGTGCGTTTGTTTGTGAACGACATTGTCAATGCAGTGGAATGCGAAGCTGTAAGTTCCACGCAAAATAGTCGCTAGATGTGGGCTAATAGTAAGGCAGTGGTTAACTTATAGGTCCGTGTCCATATGTAGGAGGCAGTGTGACAGTTCTGGTTAACTTGGATTGGGCAACGAGCAACCAGGATATCACCATAACTGGGTTACCGGACCATCGTCGGTGGTTCTTGATGACTTTGTTGGAAGGTATTTTGATGATCGTTTGCGAATTATGCAATATTAAATCTGTCAGCTACTTTACGTGATTTACAAACAAAATAAAGAAGAAAGCGGTACGTACAGTTTCAATGATAACATCTGCGCTAAACTGGGACATGTGAGCAGTCTGCGTCCAAAAATTTGGTCCATATTATTAGCGGACAACGTTGTTAACGAGAAGATTTGGAGTTTCGGAAATTGATAACGCTCCGAAGAATCTTTTGCTTTCCACTGAGGTCACAGATGGATTTAAGTCGTAGGAGGTGCATACATGCATTGATTTATAGGAAGATATCGAGAAATAAGTTCAGTATTCAAGCTATATTGATATTCATCGAACGAACCGGAAGGAAAGGACAAAAGCGCTGATGATTTGGATTTTGAAAGTCATGATCTGCTTCTAGGGTGTATGAAATAATTCCGATAACAAGCTGATAGTACTAATGGGTAGATTATTTCATTTATGTTTATATAGACCCAGCAACCGTTCTTTATTTTCCGTTGGACAATCAGGTTCACATTAAGAGCATTAAAATAGCTCAGATCAACATATTTCGTTTTCAAATAACAATGCATTTTTTTTATAATATCGCGTCACTAGACGGTCTGCTGTTGTTCTTGGCGCAGTACTTAGAACGTCTTCTTATGATTGTTGTCCCAAAAGCTTACATAGGCTGTGTTAGCCTTAACAGTGAGATCGATGGGTTTCCAAAAATGACTTGTGATTCTTGCTGCTACAGTACGCACACATTGCACTGATAAGTCAGTGAGACAGTAGTGGGCTATAGATCAATGCATGTGATTTCTGTCGACATATCCCGCCCTGCAATCATGCAGGTGGGATGTGCGTTTGTTACGGATTGTTTTATTGTCTCTACTTGTCGGTGTGCCATCTGTGACGAAAATAGATTAGCCAGGTTGTTATCACTCCTCTACTCAAAAATTTAGGGGAGCGCCTCAATCAACAAAGAGACGAAGGACGCGTTCCAAATACGGTTAGGCAAAGCGATTGCCAATTTAAGTATACTTGCATATCGCAGTGCATTGTTACTGGCGGCGTAGAACCTCTCGCTTTGTGAGGTACAAACGAAACAGTAGAGGTTGACTAGCAGCTAAACAAATGCCTTAAACTACACATTTTTGAGACGTCCAGATGATTGTTTGGGAAATTATTTTGAAGTCTCCTTAAAATATGTGTGCATTTTTCCTTCCGGAACTTTGAACTAAACATGCTGAGAAATTTAGCACAAATCGCGGATTACCAATGACTTCAAAGGACAGGGAGATGCATACGTTGTACTAGTTGATGGATAGCAGTAATTCAGGTAGTATCACACTAAGCATTAAACATAAAGTTTGTCCGCAAGTATACAAAATGTTAGCGGGTTTTCAAATCAACTGTGTGAGGTTACTTCCTAAGATTACGGTGTAGAAACACTAACCGTTGGTGCCCAAAGTACTGTCGACGCTTAGTTCACAATTAGCGTTTTGAGACGTAAACAAAAGCTGACAGATTCTTCAAAATGTTTGAATGTTCCTGTTGGTTAGAAGGAGACAGTTGAGATCTGCAATTGTTCGAGTCAACCGGCCAATTTGCAGACCTCACCTGTTAGATTTTCCACTAAAGAGTTTTCGGTTAGTTTTAAATACCTCAAAATAAAATCAGGATATTTCGACAAGAATGAGTGATATGGTGATCAACATTTAACAACGTTCACATGTTATTTCGTGCACAACGTCTACACAGAGTTCCGGAGGGACCTGCTCGGTAAATCGATCATTTTCAAATGAATTACCAGTGCAAACAGAATTTTCACTCATTTTTGTTTTTATGCTCGGTACTTCAATTTCGACCTATAAATCTAAACCGAATAGGTGTTTATCCACCTTGAGAAAACTGAAAACGAAACACAATTCAACGTCAGTTGAGCTGTTCACCACCGTGAAGTCTTGAGGTGGGCGATAAAACCACCTGTCGCTCACTTGCGGTGGGTTTTCTCTACAAAACTCCTTGCAACATCCGTTGCTCTGAAAATCGTCAGGTGGTGTGGGTCAACTAAAAAATTGTTCACTGTGGTTCATGCTATATTTGTACACCTGACGACGTTCCTCCGTAATATACACTCACCCAAAGAACCTAAGATTCATATTATTAACCAAATGTGGAACGGGTGTGCGGAGCAAATAGCAGTGATCAATAATGGACTTCAACAATGTGTACATAAATAGGATAAAAATGATGCGAATTTATTTCAAATGATCGGAAAGCTGGTTCAGCTGCGTGTTTCAGAAGTGATACACACTAAATACACTTGTACAAACAAGTACACATATACCCACGCGATTGCTGGAAAATTCAGTTTTCTAAACGGCAACGCCGAAATTCCTGTGTTTAATTTACCGTGGTATTTCGATGCAAGTAACATTCGTACACACCGATAGCTTTTGGAATATGTATTTATTCATTGAATTGAAACAATTTGATATGTATTGGCGTTTGTATTTCAGAATTCAAGACGGCAGGTTCCAGTGAGTGACCGATGTAACACAAATTATACTGGAGATTGCAATTCGTGTATACACACCTCAATCTCTGTCAAATGGTATCTACTTTCCTCCGAATAATGTGACGTTTTTTCATCTCGCAGTTTGATTTTGATAAGCTATGCACAGAAACCATGTACGTAACAATTACGAAGTGTTCTTTTAAGTTAATTCAGTAGGTTGTGGTGGCCAAGCCGATGTCTTACTTGAAGTACGTGGAGCATACTACGTCACGGGAGACTGGAAATCAACATTACTGTGGATTTGACACTCATGGGTGTTCATCGTGTGATGCACGCCTGTCAGCACAGCGCTGCTAAAATACATCTAGTTTGTAACTGAGCAAGTCCACAGCTCACCGAAAACTATTCAAGATGCACAGGATGCTGACCGTTGTTGTGTCGTTTGTTGACAAATGCAGGCTGTCACATCGATAGGCGGATATCTTACACGGAAATGCTGGTAAATTCAATGACAATCATATTACTTGCTGTTCAATAAAACGTTCCCAACGACGTTTGGGCATCGCAGTGTTGGACGCGGTGATGGAAACTATGGTGTAAAGCATGTCTCGTTGATCAATATTGAGGGCGTGAGAACAGCCTCAATGCGTCATTGTTTAGACCCATAACACAAATGGGATACTTTGCTGAACCCCTTTGCTGCTACGTATTTGTTCACCTGAATGTTAGCACAATTTATGACTTGTCAGTAAAAATCTATACTTCACGGCTGCCTCTCATAATATCATTCACCAGGTTGACTGTGACAATTTGGAGCAACCATCATTCGCTCACACAATGGCCCGCAACACAAAATAGCTCATGCGTTTCCTATGATGGAACGTCCTTATCCTCAGTAAAAAAATTAAAAAAAATGCGGATTGCACTGACTGATGAATCGTATGCAACTTGCAGATTTGCATGAATATTTCAAACGGAATATACACGCATTACACTTCCGGATATCAACATAAAACATTATCACAGGGTGTTTCAAGTTATGACGTTTTTGACGCATTCGCCAACTTGCTCTATATGAATAGCATGTGAGATTGGTGTACAAAATTGCGTCCGCGATAGCTTACTTCGTTCGTAGGGCGTACCAATATATCACAACTTAGAAACTCACATCATCGTAATGGTGATAATCATGGAGGAATAATTCTGATGATTGTCTCTTGGGCGTGTGACCCGAAATTTTGCATTCTAAATTCTGAAGACGATATGAAGATGATTACTTGCTTAACTTGTTTGAATGTCAAAACGGTTAGATAGCAAAATGAATGAAATGATGAGCTGTGGTTGGAAAACGAGCACTAATGCCACATAAATTGGTCCATCATATAGCAAGTAGGAGATAATCAAATAAAAATGGTTATAGCTACTAGCTAACCCCTAAAAACCACAGTGAAAAATTTCCTCATAATCGCCGTTTTCACGGTTGTCCAACTGAAACAATGTGATATATATTGACATTTCTATTTCAGAATTGAAGACAGCAGATTCTGGTGAGTGGCCAATGTCTCTGGAATTGAGACATATACTGAGGGTGGCGAATCACATACACAAGCAACATCCGTGTTCTAATGCAATGCGGAATGCGAAAGTAATGTAACATGTTTTGGAAACGCCAGAATTGGAGTTTACCCAATTCGCGACGCTACTGGATACTCCTAGGTGCATTGTAGACCGCCCGACACTATTTCATTCAGAAAGAAGCAGGAACTTGGCATTCGTGCGTCGGAAATATTTTCAGCTGATATACCCTGGAAAAAAATGGTATGTACATTTCTCAGCGCTCATTCCAGATTATTATTGACGGCAACCAAAACTTGGATGTATGTTTTCGGTAGATCTATACGGAATACAACATTGACCGAACTGCGTTGCTGAATGTGTTTTAGGAATCCAATAGTTTTATCTTAGTTATTACTACCATTGGTAGTGAAATCCGTTGAAGATCGTCGAAATATACTTACCATTTTCAACATTGCAGAAACTTAACAAGACTATCAACTACGATTTAATCACAAAATGTTCAATTCTATCTACAGGATTGAATATTATTAGAATCTGAACAGTTACGAGTGGTGATTTTGCTGGATTGTGAAACAGTTTACCCCAGTTTCAAGTAGATCTACATTTACAGATTGTATGCCATATTCAAATAAATCCAGTTTCTCTTTTCCATATAAATCGCCAGTGTATCGCCTAGCAACTAATAAAATTTGCTTGATATCTCATGTCTCATTTGCAAACAGATTTACGAGACGACATTGAAGGTAAGTATACCATGTTTCACAAAAGTAATGTGCAAACGACATTTGCTACTACAACTGCGTTCACAAACATTATTTTGGTGTGGGGCCGTGGCGCGTCATATTCATGCTCGTTACTTTGGTGATTTACGTAGGTGAACAAAATGATGGAGAAGTTGAAATTAAATCAATGCGGGCCGGTTGATCAAATCGACTGTTCTGCTTACTTGACATGCATTAAATGCACAGCTTTGACATGTTCGCATGCATGAGTAGAATTATCGCACTACTAATCGATAGCGGATTGTTTTCAGAGACACCTTCAGTAATCTTTATTACTTTACTCACTAGTATTTGTCATTGTCACCGGCTGGATAGGAATATGACGTGAAAGTTTGAACCGACAAACGACCGTTACTATGTTTGATCAATAAATGTTTGTTCACGTTGATGGCGTATGATTAGATTTCGTTCGTGAGTTCGGAATACCGAGTTGTTAGGTTCATGCTGATCTTAACGTTGTGTTGAACTCCACATGCTAGCTGTGACCATTGTAGAATGAAGAGACCCTTACTGTCATTTTCGACGTCCTCATTCATTCATCGATGTCATAGGACGAGAATGCAATCTCAGAATAGATATGTTTGATCGGGAAAAATCTTGAGATTTGCTGACCAGTGAAACAACGATAAAATTAAGTTAACCATACTAAAATGAATTTCTATCCAATTTACGGAGAGGCAAATATTCTGTGATAAAGTGAACTCATCAATAACAACAGTAGACACATATCAAGAGATTTTAAACTTTTGTTTGCTTTTTCAGTCACGAACAAAAAACATTGGAATATGTAGGACATGCGGATGACGACAGCAACATAAACAATTAGCGACTGGGTTTATATGAAAAAAGACTGTTGTCAGTTCCAGGCTGAACAGACTGCATGAGTCAACAGAGCAAGCACACATAGGACCGTTCCTTGTTCTAGAAACGACCATTAGTTACGCAAACGAACTCGGACTCAACTTTAGAAATCGAACGTCTAGGTCAATGCGCTTGGACCCCTCATGAGATTCACCGTCTCCAACAGACGGCTCCGTCACCGCTCTCATGATCATAGTGGTGTTCTCGGTTGCATAATCGCACAGCTCTTGCATCGTCGCGTTGAAAAGCATGATACACAGAATTCGTCTATTCACTAAGCTGTTACTTTATGTAGTTCCAATGACTTCCTAATAACAGGCCAAACCATTCGACGCACAAACGTTTCACATGCACAGCCGTGACAATCGATCCTCATTGTGGGTGCATTACGAACTATTCATCCTGGTTATCTAGTTGATGTTTACACTACGCTCAGTCTACACACAACGTCAGTCGATAGGCTGGATATTGAACGGTCGCGCCTGTAATGCAGCAAGCCTCCATAAATTCTGAGCTCGCTGAGCAACCTTTCTGGTCTGAGTGAGACGGTCGTGAATGGGAGGTTCTTACTAGCGAACTTACAAGTCTCGAGACCGAAGATTAATGTGAACACTACCAAATACAATTCATGGCATGGTAGAGCGTCCAAATGTAAATGAATCCAATGTATAAATAAGCAAAGGCCTAGCCGTGGGGAGTAATGATCAGCAAACTGCGTGGAAAAATGTGTTGATAATTAAACTTTATTCGGCCCTAGTATTAATTCGAGATTAATGTGCGTGTGAGGAATGATTTGTCGGGCGCTTTACCGGACTGATCTTGTCAGTCCTCAAAGGGAAGGCTCGCAATCACTTTCAAGTGGAGTTTGAACGTAAGAAGAGGAAGCATCGACAAGCAGTAATCTTGGTCGTCGATATAGTGTCAAACATATGACAGTCGGTTCCCAAAATAAACATGATTTTACAACATTCGAGTAGATGCGGGTTGAATGTACTCGCTGGTGGCGATACTATCATCCGGTGTTCGAGAACGGACACGAATCGTTTCTTCCGTTCGTGCTGCTGTCTGTCTTCAATTTCATTTCACGAAAGTTTCGATGGCCTCTAACCAATGTGACGAGGTCACCAATATGCAGGTTTTGCCCAACTTTGGTCATCCCGTGGTACACCTGGATGACGGGTAGGTATTCTCTGATCCAACGCTTTTAAAACAACAGGAAAATGTTGAACCTGTTTCCATTTTTGTGTGTACCTTTCTAGAATTCCGAACTGAGCCCACTGTACGCCAGAACTTTGTTTCAGAGGCAACAGATCATTCGATCATAAAGTAGTCGTCCGGATTATCGTAGATTGGAGCCGAAGGTCTATATTCCATCATTTCCTGCGGCTTCAATCAAGTCACTGTATTATTTCCTACATTCGAGAACTTGCTTTACTCGTCAAACTGCGCCAATCATGCGTTCCTATATTCCACTTCAATGTCTAGCAGTGACGAAAGTAAAATGTCATTCGATACTTTGAGCCTCTAGACTCCGATGGATTTTCACTTGTATAAATTCAATCTAAACTCCGATCTTACGACCATTAATGTGTACTTATTGTCGCTGTACTTAACTTCCTGCACCCTATGACGGCAATGAACTTCATTTGATCCAACCGAAGAGACGGTCATGTTTCTAAATAACGACCTTCCAGTTTGGACCTCCAAATATCCACATCAATTCACGTCACAAAGTGTAAACGGGAGGCCGCGGTTGTCTGCAGGACATTCAGAAGTGTCGACTTCACTCTTTGATACACATTCCATAAGAGTTAGCAGCTAGCGGCGCACATCATCAACGCACTTAACAGTACAAAACCTCCTTTGGATGGATGGTAGAACATGACTAGTTCACCTGCAGGCTGCAAACTCATGAAAGCGTTTGACAAACATGTCCGTATCAACCCCGTGTTCCTGCAATATCATGAGATAGCCAGGTTAGAACCTTCCCAGCGGGACGTAAAACACCAATCTTGAAAATAGCTGACAGCTACACGGTTAGTCTCAGAGGCGTCAAAGTACACATGTGACCACATGCACACTGGCGTCTGCCTGATGGCATCTGTTTGATAAAACTTGGTACAACGAGTGTATCAGTGATCCCTATACACGCTGACTACGTTTCCAAGTCTAATCGATACTTCCACTCTAAGAGTATCTCGCCCGATATTCGCTCCATATGAGCACTGGAACATCTTCTAACCGTGAGAAACAAGTGAGGCGATGAACCACAGCGATACGTGTCACGATGCGGTATAGGTCAGTAAGCCCCTGCGAGTGAATGGCTTCTTCGTTAAACACGAGCGAAATATGGCATGTATGACACACCACACTGGACCCCAAGTGCCTTTTGGCGACTGTGGTCACCAACGTCCGGTGATGTTTATATGTACATCATTTCGTTCGGTGGTGTAACTAGCAGCGCCTTGTCTATTTTAGACGTCCACTCTGCTAACGTGAATCCTTTCAAGAAAGCATTCCGCGTGAACCAGACGCGATACGTTAGGCATGCTGAAGCGTATCCATCAATCTCAGACAATCGTCAACGTTAAAGTTCTCATCTGCAATTTGACTGGCCAGTACACTGAATCGATGCTCGTAATCGACTGCAGTCTTCCTGGGCAGGAATGATGGGCAGAATTGTAAAAGAAGGATTGACCATATTCCAGTAAATGTCCGGCAGACCAAACACTGATTCACCGTTAGCCAACGAAAGTTCAGTGCTCATCTATCGGGTTAAGAAATCTTCAACTGTAAAATCGGTCTCTCTACGTTTGGAGACGAGGCCATTAATGTCTGCAAAGCCGTGAAAAAAGCACGCATCAAGATGTTCGCCAGAGCAAACCTGCCATTGCAACCTGATTCTGTTGAAAGATACGTCAAAGCTATGTCACTCTTTTCTCCACAAAATTTAATAAGTCGATAAAGCTAGGTTCTTTTTCGCACTCATTTTTGTTCTCATCAACTTCAGTCTACCCTTCTTGTGACTGGAGAGGAAATCGCTTATCTGCGTCATTGCAGTTGGTGGAACAGTTTAGTTCTGCACAGTCACCTACTTGCATCAACATCGCCTGACACTTCTTCATCTAACTGGCTAGTAAACACAAACCATCCACATCGCCAACGACTGAAATAGGACTTACTTATCGCGCGCATAATACAATGTCCGCGGTCGAACTGCTGATGCAAAATTATCATGGCCTCTGTGAACCCCACCTATTTTGGCAACAGCATGCAGAGGTTAATTGTCTATTTCGTCCTGCCACAACAACACAGCTACAAATACAAAAGCTTCGATCCGTCGTCGACCAATTTATCTCCCACGTTACCTTTAAAATTTCTGACAAACGCAAAGCGATTCCTCTGGGATCCGTCGAAGCCGTCCGTCTCAATTTTTGGAAACTGGCTGCAAGAATCAAAGATCTGAGGGCCAGCTCTAATGACTCAACATTTTCCAAATTGGAGGGCTTTAATCCTGAGGTCCGTTGTTGAACAATGGGCTGATATTATCCCTCAGCATTGTACTAGATCTTATTTTGACTATCTGGGTGATATCGGTTTTCGCAGGTCTACGACGCCTTAATGGAGCTCATCTGCCCATAAGATAAGCTACTCTTCTAACAGATCATCAGCAACCTCATTTGAAACGTTCATCAGAGCATGATTAAGCCGAACGAGAAAACAGAGGGGGACTTGAACACACTCTTCATCTTCTCCGATAGGACCATCGCCACCCATATAATTATGCCTGAGTCGGATCTCTGTCCAATCCTAGGGGCACCAAACAAACAGCAGTCATGCTGTTCAGGTGGAAATCCATACAGCATCCGACTTCAGCATTCTAGTAGAATGCAGGAGTTATATGACAACAGAGCGTTGTTGCCCATCCTCAGCTAAAAGCAAGTTATTTGGGCCACATGTTGAGGTATTCGATTAATATTTGCCAATTACTCCAGTTTACGCTCACTTACGCGTTGTCAGTTAGCTCAAAAATGCCGTTCTCAATATCCAAAGACAGAAAGGATAATTTAACTTCGAAACGGTTATTGAGAATGAACTTGTAAAAATTGGATTTAATACGGTACTAACTGAATCATCGCACGTGCAGCGAAATTCCTCACTTAGAATGTGAAAACTTCTCAGAAACAGAACAAACAATGTGCCCGTACAACAAATTCGGCAACTAGACATCTCTCAGTAATGAGGACGGGGGGACCTGACAGAGCACAACTAAACAAATGGTCATTGGCTGCATCGTAGCAAGACAAGTGTTTGTGAAGCGAGAAACGATGAGAAATGTGGGCTACGGAAGAAAAAATATAGAAGGAAATTGTCTAATGTAGACATTTGGAAATTTACACGGCTTACACTGGATGAGAGAGAGAGTGAGGGAAACGACTGCGATAGCTGGTTTAAGAATAGAAATGAAAAAACATGAAAAAAACAAAGATAAAAGTGAAAACTTAGGAAAACAACAAAACAAACGGCCACATCTCGACATTAATCACTGAAAACACAGCAGCCTCAAAAATGATGAAACAGACATTAAAAGTTCAAAATCTGGTGGGTGTCATTTTACGGCAGTTTGCTGCCAGTTTCCTCCTCAGTTATCTTGGGATGACAAATAAGCGAGAGCGGTCAGTGTCATACTGCCATGTTAGTTCGCCCGCGCTGCTCAAGCTAAATCTTATCCACTCTGACGCGAATATTTTCAGCTCCCCAGCTCTGGTGTTGGTTTCGATCCTCGCACCTCCTGCGAGGGCGCCAACCACCCCGCGGTGAGCTATGATCTGACGTTTGTGGATTCTGTTTCATTACTAAGCCGTTAACTCCAAAGGTCACCTCGAGAAGAGCATCGCCTGTGTGTGGTCGAGAAAGAAAATGAGTGGCGCAATTGACAGAGTCCAGAACATGATTGATCGTGAAAACATATTCCCACGAACGCATTGCCCGGCAGGCTAATTCGCCCTTCGAATCACTCTAACCCGTGCTCCATTCTAAATGCGTGTGATATAATTGCACGTGAAGCCGGTGACGCAATAAATCGGGCGTCCGCTTCAACAATGTTCACAAAAATGACAAACATTCCTACTTATTGGATGAACATATTTGCTTCGCTTGGATTCGGACTCGGCTGGCATATCCTATTAGTCCTCCTTTAATTATAATAATGTTGATAATATTAGGAATGTATATTCACCAACCCACTGTAACACACACGCTTGAATGTGTGCAATCATGGCAGATGATTACAAGCGGTACAATGCAACAATTATTCTCACGAAACGACAAAGATTATACCTGTAGGCAACGGTAAGCTTAATCAAGGAAGGAAACCCTGCAATCTAAGAACATTTGATGCACGCACCGCGGACGAAGTTAAGCAACTTGTCCAAACGATTTAGTCAAATAGGTGAGATGTTAAATTAATTTATATTTTAGAAGGTTATTTAGGCGACGATTTTTCCAAGATTTCAAGATCACGCAAGGAAAGCTTGGCAGCTGCATCTTCGAAACCTTTCGTGGTTATTTGACGTAACTGCAACCGTGAGAATGTTGAACTAGTTCGTTTCGGGCAGAAGAAGACGAATATTTCCCATATCCGTAGAACGATTGAGCAGACTGCAGCGCAAGATTTCGTCGAATGCTCGGAAACGTTATAAAGTGGAAAATCTCGCAAATCACATTACCATTACAAGGTTTTGAGAGTCCATCTATGGTAAGTTTTTCTCGCACAACAGGTGCTTGTGGGACTAAGAAACAGAATTATAATCCCACGTGCTGGACTGGAATATTTGGAGTTGTAGTGCAACGCAGAAAGGAATCGACAAGGTTGCGAACCAGTGTACAAAAGCTGTCTGCGATAAATTCCACCAAAGTAAATCCGCTTTATGTTGGACGAGAGTTCCTCTCGAATAACAGAGAAATTCCAAAGAATTCCATTCGACCGGCGTACTAAAATCGACTGTTGCCATAATTAGCTCCCGGTAACAACGACCACGTGCAAGCAAAAGCCAAGGCGCGCGAGAATTAAGTGTGCATTGATTCAAACAATGGAAAAGTAGTTTATCTGCACAACGAACGTACCGGGTATAACGAATAGTAAGTAGCAAGAGAGCAGAAAAGCAACAGACTGTAGGAAGTGATCACCTGTACTATGACAAATATAATGTAAGTAAAATTTCTTGACATAAACGTCACGCGATATTACCATTTGTGTATTTTTCTAGTCAATTATGTAGTCTTGGCTAGCGGTTGTTAGTGTTCCGCGATAACTGGGCAACCAGCAGCTATTTCCCGAATGATTATTTCGCGATAATCCAAATTTTGTACGAATCTGATGTGAATTTGTTTCACTGGGTTCATGTTTAAGTTAGAAACGATATTTCATAGCACGGAAGGGTTACTAGTAGTTAACGGGAAAGCTCGAGGCGGGGAGGCGTCTCCCTTGTGCCGTACAACAAAGGTGCAAACCGATGTTTCAATGTGAGTATGTAAGGTAAAGTTGGGAGTATTCCCGCCCACTGTTTGCTATTGGAGTTTTTGTATTCTGGTGAAGTAAACCTTCACTACCGACCATCATTACGTATAGCCTGATGGGTTACTAAATTTGACAGGCTATTATGAATGGGCATGCATACGCCATGTGTGGAAAAGTATACCTTTGGGTTAGAATGCTGCCTTTCTTCGGTTTGTGTTCTAAATACAACTCTATATACGTTTATTCCACTAAATTTGCTATTCGCTTCGATTTTCTGTCGTCCATCATTCTAAGTAAGAAGTTCACAGTGACAAACATGAACAAATGATGCGGTTTTGTGAGTGCACAATGAATCAAATGCTGGATGGCGCGTGAGTAAACGTTGGAGGCGCACTGGACTGTTCCAAGCAAGCTGTTTTAAATTGGAGCCTGATAATAGAGGTGGGTACATACGTTATATGCTGCTGACTGTTAAATGTTCTCCGGACCACATTCAAAGTGGTCATCAGAAGATACACAAAGTTTGACCGTAGACATTATGCTTGATAATGTAAAATAGCTGTCAAATTTCTTTTCAAACGGCCGAATGTTGTTATTGACACGGATATGATTCTGAAGTCTGTTCCAAATACCCGTACACTTTACAATAAGGAAGTTGGCTCGTGTCTTATACCAAGCTAACAGGGTTGGCAAATTAGAACCCCTATTTATTTGACCATATTAGGAGCTGTGTTGGGAGAGAACGGCGAACACCGTAGTGATGGCGTCCGAGTGTGTCAGTTTATACCGCCATGTAAGTGTTAACTTTAGTCGTCGTAATCAAAGTGGATCCATAACAAATGCATGACGACGTTCACTAGAGGTTAGTGAGAATGAATATGCTGATAAGTCTTTCATAAATGAACGTTGATAATTTTCTAACACACGCCTTATCAGCTTTGCATAGGGGGCAGCAAATGAAAGTTCAATACTCAAGTTAAGTTCGAGCACACATTTTGTAAAAAGCCAGCTTAGCATCCGGTGGACCGAATGTCTTTTGATGCAACCTACTGCGCTTTAGTTTGTACTAAATGAAAGCGTACTTGTTCGGATAAATTGAAGGAGTTCGAATACCATATTCCTAGATCTCGAACAATGTCAGTATGATGGCCATGTGGTGGGACCTAATCATTGGGTATTTGACAACCTTGAGTGATAAAATTCGATTTGTTTGCTGAGAACGTCATGAGCCATGTTTTGCACAACGACTCCAATAATGCCAAGTCTTGTCGAACCTTTTCAGTGTCAGTTGTTGCGACCTTATTTCCTGTTGCACTTGCTTGCACACTCTCTGGGTGTCCTCGTTCCATTCCAATTGCTTGTCTTCCTGAAGGAGTTGGTCCAATTGTGACGAAATGTAATAAAAGGTTTCTACGAATCGAATGTAGTGTCTCAGTGTGTGCTTTGAATCCGGATCCTTAACCTCTCTGGATATCCACATTATACCCGGGCAGGGGCCTGGACTCACCTTGGCCCAACCTGTGTCCAAATAACACGGTGTCGCGGAGGAGCCAACTGGCATGCGCTTGATTTGATATAGTATTCATTTAAAGCGAACGCAATCTTCGAGTGACAAGTCGGTTTGATTGCCAGCCGCCACCATCCAGAGCATGAAGCCAACACCGTAGACAACATGTGATGTGTTCTAACTACCCCGGAGTTTGATTTTGGTCAACTTTGCATATAAACCATGCTTGTGACAATCAAGATTTCGCCGCTCAAAATACTTGAATAGATTATGGACGGTCGATTCAATATGTTGCTTGGAGTATGTGGAGCAAACCACTTCACAGGAGTCTGGAAGTCAACAATACTAGAGAGTTGAAATTCATAGTATTCCATGAGGTAATACATGCTCGTGAACAGAGTTCGAGTGAGATACCGTTTTTTTGTAATTGGACAACTTCAAAGCTCATTGTAACCTTCTGTAGATGTGCACTATGCTGACCGTTATTGTGACGTTTGATAACAAATTCAAGCTGTCATACGAATATGTGGACATCTTTCGCAGGAATGCTGACAAACTTACTCAACACGTCACATTACCCTTTAACCAGCAGGGTGGTTCAACGACGCTCGGACTTCGCAGCCTTGGACGCGTTATAGCAGTCAGCAGAACTCATGTTGCATAACATGTATGCATGCAGCCTTGTTGACCTGCGTTCGCAGGAGTGACTGATCACGTCAATCGGCCCCGCGTTTATTCACAGAAGCAATAGTTCAGTTGCAATCCTGCAGTTCCAGATATTTTCGACCATGCTGTGAGGATCTAAATAACACCTCACATCTGTATTTGATACTTTTCAAATAGAACGATGTACACAGATGTACGCATTCGACCAAGTGTCCACCTGTAGACATCAACACGTGTAACATAATCACGTATACCTCGCATACACGCTGGCTGAGGAACACAAGTCAAGTCTAAATTAAATCATAAACAGAACAGGTGCTCTTGAGTATGTCTCTTTCACAACGTTCACTCCAAATTGTTAATGACAGCAATCAGAACTGTATGAATGTGGTAGATAAATCCATATGAGATTGAGCATCCAGTAGAAAGTCGTCATGAATGTATTGCGGATGGAGAATAGTTCGGATCGTCTGCAGTATTCGGGTGGATAATGCAATCAACGAAAGATCGCGGACGTTTTTTACAGGAATGGTGCTGAAACAAATATACGAAGCGATATAGAGGCTAAATGCACCGTGTTCCACAAAATTCATGTGCGAGCATTGTTTGTTTTCCCAAAAACTAATATCAAATCTTGAGTACAGGGGAGTGGAGCGTTATATTTATGTTCGTCAACATGACGGTTTCCGCAATTCATCGAAACTATAGAAAAATGAATAAGGGCTGGTTACTCGTATCGACTGCTCTGCATTCTTATCACGAATTATAACATACTTCTGGCAGGCTTGAAGGAATTTGCGAAGTTATTGCACCATTGGTCGACAGCGACTCGATATCAAAGATAGTTCAATTAACAACTGATACTTCCTTGAGGGAAAGTATTTGCAGCCTCAAATGTAAATGCGCTTCCACAGAGGAAACGTGTTGCCCACGCTGGTTAATATCCTTTTGCATTGGTCATTGACTTGGACAAAATCAATCTTGCTAACAAACTGATGTACTCTGTACACGTAAAAATGCTGTTCACAGATGTTCCGCTGCAGGGAACAATCGACCGTATTTGTTAGGTGATTCAAATGATCTGCAATTCATTGCCAATCCCGACTAACACATTGTGGGATACGTTGTCGCTCTGTACTGAGAATGTCAGTTTTCGATTTATCGTGCAGTCCTACCGTCATGCAGACGGAGTAGCTATGGGAACCCCATTTGGTGCCATCTTAGTAGACTTCCTCATGTTAAAAACTGAGCCCAGCTCCTTTTGTGTAGGAGAAATTTCGCGTGTTACAAGTGTTACGCCGACGACATAGTAGAATTAAATCGTTTTTAATAGCTGATATATAACCTGGTGCAACGGCTACAGAGGTGGTCACTGTAGAAGTGACGAAGGACCACAGAGAGTTTTCTATCGAGGGTGAATTCACCATGCATCAAACAACACAACGGTTGTAAAATTAAATAAATGAATCAAATGAACACATCAGTATGCTTTTAGCAACTGGTAATTAGGAAGATGAACAAAATACATGGACCCTGACTTTCAACGTACTATTTTTGAGCGGGTGGGCAGTTCAGATTAGAATGTGATTACATTCCAAACGATCTCACGCCTGGATTGATCGAATGCCTTCAGAACTAGGACTCATTGCACAAAGGATTGATATTTAACACGCGCATGTACATGTTCACTCATAATTATTAGTGAATGAGCTTCAATTTTCGGAGCAGCAACGCACAAATCCATGCATTGATTTCATGATACTACTTCAATGCAAACAAAATGCCTTCACATCGATAGCCTTCAATATACGTGTTAACTTATCCGTTTAAAACAATGTGATAAATATTGACATTCGTTTGCAGAACTGAAGACCGAAGATTCTAGTGAGTGAAATAAACACGCAGCAATTATGTTCAAATGCGATGCAAAATTCGATAAACAATGTAACATATTTGGATGCTCCAGAATTAAATTTCCAATATCCAAAGCACTGATGCCTGCTTAATACTCCGGAATGTAACGTGAGCTACCCAACAATATTTCATTCGGAAAACTCGTGTGTAAGAAAGTGACTCAGCTGTCAAAATTGTTTCACCGGAACATGGTGGGGTGTCTGATTCCCAACGTCCATTCTGAATAGATAGCAGTAGAATCAGACTTTGCATAAACGTCTGAGAGAGGTCTACTTGAACTACAGCATCCGTTGAACCGTGCGCATGAAAGAGTATCCTGAGGCAAATGGTTTCACATATCTGATAATTCCGCTGAATAAAGCAAACAACCTGCAATCGCTGATATGACAACACGACATGCGGCACCGCCTGGATAAAACAAGATCCATTTCGACTCAGTTGAAATATATTAACTTATGTCTAGAAAAGTCCATGATTAGGGAGCAGAACGAATAAGCTTGATGATCTTGCAGCACTCCGAAACAGGTTATCTTGGATTCTCGATAGATTTCCATTTATAAATTGCACGCCATTGTCGAAGGAATCCGGTTGCGTTTCTCTAAAACAAACTCTAATATATTGGCTATCACCCGCTAGCACTCGCGTGATATCTCATGTCTCACGTTCCAACAGATTTGAGAAACGACCTGAAAGGTAAATACACCGCGTTCCACAAAATTCATGTCCAAAATGCATTTGCCCTCACTACTGCTTTCACAAATATTGATGTTTGATTCCGGTGTATGGCTGCTGTGTGAGATATTCATGTTTTCCACCCTGATGATTTGTGTAGTTGAGCAGATTTATGGAGAAATGAGAATTCATTCAATTGGGGTTGCCTAATCCAATCAGCTTCTCTGCATTCATGGACTTAATCAATTGCACATCTTTGACAGTATTGTATAAATGGACCAAATCAATGCATGAGAAATCAATAGCTATTTGTTTACAAGCTTACTTGCATCGTTGATCATTTACATCGACTGGATAAGAATATAGTGTGAACTTCGTAACCACCAAACAATCTGTACTAAGTGGCATCGACGGATGTTTGCTCATGTTGATGGCGTATGAGGTCAATTCATTTTTGCGTTCAGAATACCGTGTTGCTAGGTTCATGTTGATCGGAGCGTAGTCGTGAACGCCGCTAGCCACTCAGGGCTGCTACAGAATGTTAAGAACTTTATTGTCATGTTCCCCATCCGAACTTATTTGCCGACGTGTTAAAATGTAATGGTAATCTCAGAGTGTGAATGTTCACTCATAAAACACTCTGGACTAATCTGAACGGTGAAATGTCGATGAAATCGAATGAGCTATATTCGATTGAATCCCGATTCAATTAGTCGAATTGCTTGTTTACAGCGAAACATAATATACATATATATCAAACATATATATATCAATCATATATATCAAAGAACCGTTAATTTTAAGCTTATTTGACGCAAACGGTATGCTCGCGTTTGTGCAAATATCGCGAGAATAGCAAAGATTCGATTGATTAGGATGTATTGTATTACAGTGAGCTTCAGTTCGATTCATTGAATGGCTGGTTTTGAGGCAAACATTCTGCGATGTAATTGTCTGTGGCTTCACAACTGAGAGCTGATATACATCAGAAGAATCTCGTTAACAGCATGAGATAGTGTATTATCCGAACGAGTGGGGTTACAGGATTGTCATGCATGTAAACGAATGTTGCGTGCGCTAATGGGTGTTGCATTTTGTGGTATGGTTTCAAATAACATGTTGTAAGTATTCCACAACTGGGAGGACGAAGCTTTGATGCAGTTGCAAATGAATGACCGATTATTAGACATTGTTGTTGCGTGGATACATTGGGACAATCTTACATGTGAGAGGAAATTACTCAACAATTTCCATCATCGCCGAACACCAGATCAACGTGCTGTTCATTGCTAACGCGAAACCATTTAACGTTGACGGACCGTCTCTGTCACAGCTCACGCAAACCAACTGAGTGGTAAGTGCGTGATATACAATGTATCCTATTCACCAATAAACAATTGTCTCTCTCATGAATGCGCACTATTTGGTCCACAATTGTTGGGCGCGTGTAACATTGATGAATGTGACAAATTTGTATTGATTGATCGTGTCAACCTTGAGGGAGAACTAACCAAACCGTCTAAACGACCACTCTCCTGATTCGTATTGTCGTATTAGCTGTTGCTGCTTTATACAGTTTGTGATATATCCTCACCGATGCGATGAATTTGCTGAGAAATTTCTGCCATTGATGAGCGCTATACAAGTGTGCTCTATAGTGCTAACACGAATCCATCAAACGCTGACGACTTCTACATTCACAGCTCATGCCTCCCAGCTCGGTGATGAGTTTGATGCGCGAAGTCTGTTCTATTCACCGATCAACCAATGTTTCGTTCAGAGATACGGAGAATGTGGTTTGCAATTCACAGAGTGTAGAGTGCAGAGGGCATTTTGACACAATTAATTTAGGTGTGTATGTAAACGAATTGGACCATGATGGTAAATTGATTGACTGGCCAGTCTCGCAGAGTGGATGGTTTATTTGATAATCTCGCACCCGTCAAATACTGGTCCAATTTGGCACATAGACTTTCTGTGCAAATCCGCAGAAGTCATCGGAGAATAATGCGTTGGGGAATCTATTGCAACTACAATAATTACAGAATTACTTCCTGTTATATTCTCCATCACGGATGGCTTGATGACTTGTGCAACCGCTGGTTCACCACCTGTATGAACTGGCCCTACATATACGGCGTTGAGCTCGCCAATAGAATGGAGTTTCGATGCCACTCGATGACAAAACAGCCTACGAGTAAAATGCAGAAGGCGAATTGAACGTCAACAAGGATTGCTCGGTAAATTGATCAAGTAAACCCCATTTCCGTCTGTCAACGCAGTATCGGAAGTATCACTCACAATGCGTACGTTACAATGAAGTACGTTCGACTCACTAATCGAACGGGAGCAAATCGGAAGTGAATCCCGCTTTCACTACTGGAAAGTTGCACCACATTGCGCAGACGTTTCATTTGTCTTGGACGCCCGTTGTCATAAGTCATCCTGCATCAGATTACGGTGACGGCCATCACAACCAAGCCTTAGGCACCAAACATAGGGTTTATATCACTTGGTTATGTGGTTGGACTTCAGACAAACAAACCGTCGTCTGTTGAGTCTGACCATATTCAGCTGTTGTGCTAACGGCTGGGCAACCAGATTTATACATTTTGTTAGGCCGTGGTCAGCTCTGGACAGTGAACAGCAGGTTGGCTAGTCATCCAGGCTGTTGGCCATCGCGTTAACGTGGAATCCGGAGTTCCTGGTGTAAGTCAGATTCAAATTGTTGGGAGTATTGGACTTCGGATCACACGACCTAGCAAGTTGTCTATATATTGACTACTGGCTACATATATTCTTTTCTCAATCAAGGCTGATGACTCGGCGGAGATGAGCGTTCTGCTGGACGTCACAACATTGTCAGCCATCTCAGTCCATTTCTCCTATGGGCTTCTGGGCGATCGTTCGACCAACCGGATCGAAGCCGTGGGTCCCTCCAATTCACCCAACCAAACCAATTGAAACCGTGTGATACTTCACTCTTGAATTCGAATGGCTAGGCGCCTGAAATCATACACATAGGAAATACCTAACGTAGGACCACCAAACCGTCTATGCTCCACAGGCCGAACGACCTGATATGGGCAAACAAACTGACTCATGAGTATCTTCTCAACTTCTTCATATGCTGCCGTGGTGGATAAGAGCACACAATGCTCTATAGCATATTCCGATTTACAAAGGCAACGACGAATCTAATGTGAAAATGTCCCGTTATCATCACACAATCGATTTGCCGCATTATTTTAAAAAATCTCCAGGAAACTCACGAAAGCATCATGACGATCCCCCTCAAACTTGGACAGACCTGCACCCAGATTCGTGAGAGTCATCACATACTGCTCGTTGGTGTAGCTCATTTGCGGTTCCGTCAACGTGATATATTAGTTCAGAATGCTTGCGAAGGCTCGCGGTCCCGTTTCCGATTATGTGGTCCAGAACCGATCGTTCGATGAGTTGAGCAAACAGGTTATTGAAAACCGAAGTTCGTCTCTCATTAGCAGCTTGTGCGATTCGTTGAAACCAGGCTGTTGATCAGTTTTCACAGAAGATTGAGATGTTTCCGTCCACTTCTCCCTCATTGCGTCAGGAATACTATCCACTATATGCAGAACGTTGGTCGGGCAATTTACCGTAGACGGGTGGTTCATTTGGGA
>JTDE01001678.1:8789-37619 GCA_014338405.1 Paragonimus skrjabini miyazakii | reverse complement strand
CCGAGACAGTCAGTCAGGTGACCGAAGGGGAAGCAACACCGTTCAACTGAAGCAGGTTCATCAAAGGATACATGAATGGGACGTAATATGGTGCAATGGCTGTGAGCCGAATTGTTAACGGCGAGTCATAAGGGGAGATGGATGGTGAAAACTCCGTACCAAATGAAAGTGGTTAGGTATGGTTGGAAAGTCTGTAGAAATCAAACAAGAGCTAAGAGAATGTACCGTAAACGGGGTCTTGGATAAATCAAACGGCATGCGCTTGACTGGATACAATCATCTCCAACAGCGAATGCTGTTTCCTCCTGATCCGTGGGTTTGACTTCCACGCGCAATTATCCAGAACGTGAGTTTAACACCATGAATAACTCACCGGCAACGTTTGCTGATATTTAATGTGCAATCCAGTTTCACAACCCGAACGGATCACCGTCATTTGTGAATAACGCAGTGAATTTCTCGAGGGGCTGCAGGAGGCGAGGTTTTGGCCGTGTTCACTTGGTTGACATTATTTTGTTATTGCCTAATGAGTGTCAGGGAACCATACATGATTGGCAGCATTATGAGCTTTGGATGAATCACGACCTCAGTCGCGGCAATGGAATGGGATCCTACGAATGTTCGCCTAGATTCTGGAGACTCAATGAAACAGTGCTTTACGACATGGATGTCAATAGGCAACACGCATTCTTTCACATCATCAACATTCCAGTGTAATCATGGATGTCTTCTCTACGTTCCACCTCCCTGCAAAAGCAATCAACCAAATAGCCGCCGCCGCACCACCTATAACTGATCCATCTCTCTTCCAAATTCAACCGTTGTACGTTGGGTCTCCTTTTCAATCGTTTCCATTACCCGTTGATCCGGTGTGCAGTACACAACACTCTCATGCCTATTAACACAGTTATCAATTTTCAAAATCCCAACGAGCAACACCATGCACCAACCTATCTAACCCACTTCATTCGCTCGCATTGGTTGCTATCCATATATGTGTGCGTTCATTTGTTCGAAACAATGTGATATATCTAATGGCACTCTTGTTTCAGAATTGAAGACGGCAAGTTCCAGTGAGTGGCCGATATAACACAAATTTGGAATTTTACTGCAGATTGCAATTCACATACACACATCATTCTTCATCAGATGCGATACACCTTTCGTACAGAAACGCTGCGTGCGAGATTTACGGAGTTTGTGGGTGATGGAGCAACTATGTTGTTCAAGGTAATTTGAGCAATTTACTCCACAGGAGTCTGCAAATCAACAGTGCTATGAAATTACTACTCATGGTTATTCATCACATGATAAGTGCTTGTGACCACAATTCGATTGAGATATAGTTTTCTCGTAACTGAACCATTTGACAGCTCACTAGGGCTTTTTGTAGATGCGCAGGATGCTGATCGTCATTTTGGTTAACTCGTTGGCTTCCGCAATTCAACAAAACCATCGAGAAAGTGGATTTCAATTAATTCCAACCGATTGATCGAGTCTACTTCTTTGCATTCTTAGCACGAATTATTATACAGTTCTGACACGCACCATTGGTCAACAATGATTCAATCGATCAAGTGAGCCAAAATGGATGGATTGATGCGTTTCTTTGTCCCACAGTGAAGCGAAGCGGGCCAGTGTCTACGGATTCTTTCAGATAAACGCCTAGTAGTGCGACGTATCCTGAACCACTGGAACAGTCAGATGAGTAGACCAAAACAGAGGCAACATTATTAGGCACGTTGTCATTCAAATTCTGTGGAACCGCCCGTTTTGAGTGAACTGTAACAACAGAGCTAGCGGTTTAATAAGCCGTGTTGATGGCATTGCCGTATTGACGTGGTATTAACTATGCCGCTGAGTCATTCATGAATGGAATTGGTGAGTAGACGCTCATCTAATCGGTAATGTCCACTGGGGGTTGCGGTCGTTCATTCCGCATGTTACTGTTGATGAACCTTCCTGGGTAGGCGTTAGTATTAAGAAATTCCTGTGAATAATCTAGCTCGCCCCCTACAGTGTCGTCCGTAGAGATCTTCTCAGTTCTGGTTGTCAGAGAAACGTGTCAGGCCAAGTTTGAGACTGAGGGATACGTAGATGTGGGAGTGCAGGTATTGAACAGCGAATGGGTTCTCCCTGAATAGGCTCCTCTGTATTGAACCATCTGGTCTGCGTATCAGTGCCACGTCAAGAAAAGATATTCGTCCATTAATTTCTTATTCCTAAGTGAATTTCATGTTGTTGTGAGCCTTGTGAGAAATGTCCAGTAGTTTCTGCGGGTCACCTATACTGTCTACTACGCAAAGGCCATAGTATACATATCTTCGGTAATAGCTTGGTTCTTCAATCACATCGTCCAACGTGTTGTTTTCAAGCATGCTCATGAGCATGTCGGTAAGATCCGGTCTCAGTAAAGAGCCCATAGCAACACAATCAACATGACGGTACAACACACGTTAAATTGAAATCGGCTATTGCTTGTGAAGAATATAAACCGTGTCAAACGAGGAGCACATTTATAGATGTGGTTGCAATATACATATGATTGCATTTCGTGCGTGCTGATGGGTGTACTCATTTGGTGTATGGTTTCATATAACATGTGGTAGATGTCACCCAGCTCCGTGGATGAAATATCAGGAACGATGGCAAATGATGAGCACATTTTCAGATGTGGTTGCAATATATGCTTATCGAGAGACCCCTAATATTGAGGTAAATCTGCCTGGATACCTCCACCATTGGTAATCGTCATATCAGCTCGTCGTTGACTGCTAACATGCAGCCCTCTAATACTTGCGAATTTTGCATTCACAGCCCATACAACTCAGCTCGGTGGTA
Organism: Paragonimus skrjabini miyazakii; assembly: GCA_014338405.1. Lineage (NCBI taxonomy): Eukaryota > Metazoa > Platyhelminthes > Trematoda > Plagiorchiida > Troglotrematidae > Paragonimus > Paragonimus skrjabini miyazakii. Next base: position 34,778 of record JTDE01001678.1, on the reverse strand, counting down.
AGTGGGTGATACATCTTATATCCCATTCATCAATCAACTATCGTCGCGTTCATGAACAATTGTCTAAATTGAAATGCCACGGAATCAGCAGAGGCAACCCAAGAAATTGAGAAACATAATGTTCCGTCTAGTTTCTGAACATCGATGCATGTGAGATCCATTGCCATATTATGCGATATTCTGCATCTGATCAGCATGTCTCAATATCGAATGCATGATGTGACTGTTAATAATAAGAGAGCAGCGTGGTTTGTTACCAGCCGTATGTAGCACACATGGCAGCCATATCCGTCTGGCTTGTTGCGCAGGAATCTATAAATTTGCTCCAATGATGTTTGGATGAGTATTTGTTCACTTCAATCTCGAGTCAATTGCACATCTTCGACAGGCCTGCATACACGGGCTGAATCAATGCATGAGAAATCGGTAGTTATTTGTTTACAAGCTCACTATCATCATTTGTCACTTTCATCGTTTGGATATGGATGATATAACATTGCTCATGCGATCAAATCATCTCACGTATAATCACCATTGAGGAGCATATGCTTAATTGTCGCTTCTCCGTACTGCAATTTTGACACCCCTATAACAAAGCGGAATTTGCAAGCGAATTTCCACCACTGATGAAAATCACGCCTGCGTGCTTTGTATCATGACGGCAAGTCTATCATTTCCTGACGACTTTTGCATTCACAGCCCATGCATCACAGCTCAGTGGTAAGTGTAATCCTGACAGCCTATTCCATCCGATTTCAGCGAACAATCCCCAAATATGAGATTTGGTTGTTGAGGTTGTAACAATACGCATGAGAGAAACTTCCGGTTACTTTGAGTGCGCATCGATCGCTAATAAATGGAAGAGTTTATTAGATGGGCCCGCAAAATCGAGGTGAACCCGGGACCGGTGTTTTCAGCCTTGGGCCTTGAGTATGGTTCAGAGCAAATGGGCATTTTTGCCACTATCTCGCAGTTTTTGCAAAATTGAACAAAATGTTCGACCTACCCGTCCTTTCCTAGCCAATAAACGTAACTGCGAGCCACCATCCCCGTGTGGCTAATACCAGGACAGCCCGAACGAAACTGCCTCAATACGCATTGCTGTGAAACTGTTGGAATCAATACATGGTCTGCTGACACTAAACACCCGTTGATCATGGTGTGCAATTCCTTACAGCAAAAAACACATTTCAATCTCTCATCTGTTGGACCAGTTGGCCGACCACTCTGGACACAGTGCACTACCTGCTGTAATGAAGCATCCCCCTACATTGCTTTTGCCACCATTTCAGCCATTACCGGTGGAGTACTGATTGAGTATGAAACAACTTTGTAAACTTCATCATATGCTGATAGTGCTGAAATGACTGAGTCCTCATCAGGCCTTGTGACCGTCCCTTAACCTCTGAGATGAGATAACGCATCTGCGTGGTCAGTACTTGATGCTTTCTTGAACCGGATTTCGAAAGTGTAACCCAATAACATCGTAGCGCATCGCTGTAATCGATTGGCAGTATGAACCGGAATATCTTTCTGCACCCAAATTGGCTAGAGAGACTTCTGGTCTGTACTGAAAATGTGAACTTCCGTCCGTGCAACATGTTGTGACATTTTTTTCACCGCAACTATGAGCGTGAACCCTTCTTTTTCTATTTGACTGTTGTTCTTCATAGTCAAAGTTAATGTGCGCAAAACATGTCAGACTGCCTTTCTGTAAACCATCAAAAAAATTGTGCAGGATAACTTCTCCAATGCCAGACCACGGTGCATCTGAAGCAACAATTATTCCTAGTGTGTGGTCATAAGTGGTTGAACGCAAGTTGGAAGTCAACATTTGTTTGATGAGTACGAATGTATACATGCAGGCTTCTGACCACAGCCATGGACAATCCCTCGTAAGAAGATGATTCAATGATGTACGGACATCTTGCGATGGGGCCCAAAATTACTGCCTTAGTTTACCAGGCCTAGGCACAATTGAAAATTAGTCTTATCTGTTGGTGGGGACATTTCTTTTGTAACATTCAGCTCCTCTGAGCCAGGCCTGCGACCCTCTAAGTCAATAGCAAAACCCGGATAATGAATACTTTTCATAAAGGAGCATTTACTGGGCTTGATGTAAAAACCATGCTCTTCAATGCGTGTAAAAACCGATCAATCTTTGAAGAAATCATGCTACTGTTTATCTTGGCGTACACGCCCTCGGGAGCAGACACGGGATACTGATGAGTGTCCAATATTTTGTTCAGACCAGTTAATAATTCGCTGCATATTCGCAGGGACCCACTTGCCGTTTTCACTACTACTATGGATGCAGCACAAACCAAATGGTTTGCTGGACTGATGACTCCCATTCTTCCCAACCGGTTCTATCCATCGTGAGTATCTTCTCAACTTCTTCATATGCTGCCGTGGTGGATAAGAGCACACAATGCTCAATAGCTTATTCTGATTTACCACGGCAACGACGAATCTAATGTGAAAATGTCCCGTTATCATCACACAATCGATTTGCCGCATTATTTTAGAAATTTCCAGGAAACTCACGAAAGCATCATGACGATCCCCCTCAAACTTGGACAGACCTGCAATTTACCGTAGACGGGTGGTTCATTTGGGACAACGTCGACTGGCATCTATAAGCGCGATGGTGACCTGCTATCACATAAGTGATAACGCCTAGCAAAATACATTTATCTGAGTTCGAAACACTATTTCTCAATAAGGATTATGGAGGAGGCGAACAATGGCATGTGAGACGTCTTGCGCAATAGAATTCCGTTTGCATCTCGTCGGTCAATTTTGCGGAATTAACATACACACTATATATTGTGGTAGCCAGCTGCCAGGCGAAATCGATCTAGTCATGTCCGAGACAGTCAGTCAGGTGACCGAAGGGGAAGCAACACCGTTCAACTGAAGCAGGTTCATCAAAGGATACATGAATGGGACGCAATATGGTGCAAGCTGCGAACGCCAGGAAGATGGAGAACAAGAGGCTATCAAAATAAGCGCTACGGCGGAACTTTCACCAAAGCGAATGACAATGACATGTGTGAATGCATGACTAACTTGCAAATGAGTATACGCGTTTGTGGGTTGAGTTTTCACATAATCTATACGGGCGTTTGTGCAACGAACGAATTCTCAGGCCAAGCGTCTTTTGCGGTCTCAACAATTGGTGCCATGACAAACGCGAGGATGAAGATAACCTGGCCGCAGCCGTTTGAAGATGGAGACGTTTGGGCGTTCCTGGAGGACTTCGAGGATGTGGCCAAAGTGGTCGGAGTCAAGACCGAACGTGGGAAGCTGACTGCTATGCGGACGCTGTTGAATGGCAGGACGGAATACAAAACGGACAAAATTATGCACCAACTTATATAGACTACTTCAGTACAGCCATCATTTGTTCGCATTGATTGCTATCCACATGCGTGTTTATTCACTTGTTCGAAACAATGTGATATATATATTGACATTCTCATTTCAGAATTGAAGACGGTAAATTCCAGTGGGTGGCTGATATAACACAAACTGAGAGTGTTACTGCAGATTGCAATTCACATACACACATCATTTTTCCTCAGATGCAAAACACCTTTTGTACAGAAACGCTGCGTGTGACGGTTACTGAGTTTGTGGGTGATGGAACAACTATGTTGTTTAAGGTAATTCGAGCGATTTGCTTCACAGGAGTCTGAAAATCAATATTACTAAAAAATTACCACTTATGGTTATTCATCACATGGTATGTGTTTGTGACCATAGTTCGATTGGGATACAGTTGTCTTGTAACTGAACCATTTCACAGCACACTACGAACTTCCGTAGATGTGCAGGGCGCTGATCGTCATTTTGGTTAACACGATGGTTTCCGTAATTCAACAAAACCATCGAGAAAGTGAATTTCAATTAATTCCAACCGATTGATCGAGTCGACTTCTCTGCATTCTTAGCACGATTTATTATACAGTTCTCACACGCTTGCAAACAGGTGTGAAATTGTTGCACCGTTGGTCAACGATGATTTGGTTTGAAAGATAATTTAATTAACCACTGGTAGTTCATTGAGGGACCATATTTGCGGCCTCAGACGTACATGTGTTTTCACGGAAGAAACATATTGTCCACGGATGCTTTGCGCTGGACAATCACGGAAATATTTTACTTGAGGGATATGTGTTCGTTCATAACACTACCGGTAGAACGGTGGAAGTGCGGAGGAATTGGGTGAACGAGATTGAAGGGAATAACATTCCATTTATTGGACCGCGTGTTCAGTGTTCAATGTACGGAGCAATGCAATCGGATGAAAGACAGTCAGAATGTGACATTCGAACTTTCGCGACAATGTGGCCGCGACCGAATAGACGGTACGAAACGCTGTCTGGTTTGGACTGAGTATCATTGCCACGTCAAGAAAAGATATCCGTCCATTGATTTCTTCTTCCAAAGTTAACTCACTGTTGTAGTGAGTCTTGTGAAAAATGTCCAGTGGTTTCTGCGGGTCACCTAAACCGTCTACTACGCAAAAGTCTAAGTTTACATATTTTACGTATTGGCTTGGTTCTTCAATCACATCGTCCAACGTGTTGTTTTCGAGCATGCTCATGAGCATGTCGGTAAGATCCGGTCTCAGTAAAGAGCCCATAGCAACACAATCAACATGACGGTACAACACACGTTAAATTGAAATCGGCTATTGCTTGTGAAGAATATAAACCGTGTCAAACGAGGAGCACATTTATAGATGTGGTTGCAATATACATATGATTGCATTTCGTGCGTGCTGATGGGTGTACTCATTTGGTGTATGGTTTCATATAACATGTGGTAGATGTCACCCAGCTCCGTGGATGAAATATCAGGAACGATGGCAAATGATGAGCACATTTTCAGATGTGGTTGCAATATATGCTTATCGAGAGACCCCTAATATTGAGGTAAATCTGCCTGGATACCTCCACCATTGGTAATCGTCATATCAGCTCGTCGTTGACTGCTAACATGCAGCCCTCTAATACTTGCGAATTTTGCATTCACAGCCCATACAACTCAGCTCGGTGGTAAGTGGGTGATACATCTTATATCCCATTCATCAATCAACTATCGTCGCGTTCATGAACAATTGTCTAAATTGAAATGCCACGGAATCAGCAGAGGCAACCCAAGAAATTGAGAAACATAATGTTCCGTCTAGTTTCTGAACATCGATGCATGTGAGATCCATTGCCATATTATGCGATATTCTGCATCTGATCAGCATGTCTCAATATCGAATGCATGATGTGACTGTTAATAATAAGAGAGCAGCGTGGTTTGTTACCAGCCGTATGTAGCACACATGGCAGCCATATCCGTCTGGCTTGTTGCGCAGGAATCTATAAATTTGCTCCAATGATGTTTGGATGGGTATTTGTTCACTTCAATCTCCGTCAGTTTAATGTGCACTTCAATGCGAATATTTTAATGAAGTACCAGAACAAGCTGTTGCAAATCTGTCTATTCCATCTGCATTTCGATGTTGCGCATAAGGCGACAAACGAAACATGTGTTCAGGATGCGGCATCTGTGTCTGACGAGCAGGATCTACCAGCCTTGAACACGGCTGTTCATCGAGGTAACGTTACATTTTGGGATGTAGGGTGAGAGGTGGCGAGTTGTCGTACCGCGTTGACGTATTGCATACGCCGTGTCAATGTGGTTATCGATGCAGACAGACGAAATGTGTCAGGGATGTTTCCGTTGTAATAGTCCGTCAGCGTGAAGTTTGTTGAACGGGGTAGTCGCGTAGAAATTTTTATCAGTTCTTCTCTAACGACCCTCAGTCTAACTTACCAACTACATTTTCACCAGCCTCATGCAAACTTTCTCCTGTGTCTTCATGAACTATGGCCATTTTGCACTTAGACGAACTTACTCTACAAGCAGCCTGTCTTCCGCTACCAACTGTCGTTCAGATGAACATCAATATGTAGCTTGGGAAGACTGGGAAAATTGGGCACGCATTCTGAATTCTCTGATGTGGATGACACCATCGCTACAATTACTCACGAGCATTGTCTCCTTCTAGCTCTATGGGCCCCAATCATAACACCTCCTAACTAAGCAGCAAGTGTGATCGATCCGGCTTGGAGTTAATTGATATGTTTTAACACACTCATTCCATTGAGCTCAATTCGATTGCAGCTGCGTGATCAAACGCCTGTACATCATGTGAACTGTTCTCAAGAGTGCAGTTTCTAATGCCCTCTCTAAAGTGATTTGTTATCCGTTGGACCTATAAATGTAGAACTTCTGTGGCCTAATGGACTCGCCTCGATCATGTTCCAATAAACGCTGTTGCCGCACCAATTCTTCTACTCGGTTCTGGGGGCAAACGATTGAGCTCGTATTAAGGGACGATCCAACAGGAAGGCTGGGAAATTTTGGTACGCACTCTGAATTCTCAGATGGAGATGTCACTATTACTACGATTACTCCCAGTTACTGTCTTCTTTTAGCTCTATGGGTCTCAATCATGCCACAATGTTATAAAACAGCAGACAATTCACCACTACAACACACGTCTCTGTGGACATCGAGGAATCTGTAAAATTAGATGCTATATACATAGAAAGAACCGGGACAGCAATGTTGAAAACATTTAACGGTGTTTCGGTGTTATCAACAATATGGGTCATTCGGGGCTGCGCGCTCAGTACTTGATATGGAGAACGGGGCCATCCTCCAAGGACAGCCGCACACACTATTCGGTGCAGCTCAAATGAAGTTAATCGATACACTGACGCGCAACTTATCTCTGATATCCGCAAGTTTAAACGTCAAACCGAGTTCAGCGGTGGACACGATCACCAACAGCAATAATAAAATCGTCTATTATGCCGTTGCCGGAGTGACATTCGAAGCCTGGTTTACCGATGCCAGTGGAGTTGGCTGACATGGACGATGCAGGAAAGATGCATGCACTTCTTTGCAAACTCAGTATGACAGAACATTCAAGGTTTACTTATTTCATTCTGCCAAAGAAACCTCGTCATCTTACTTTTGACGAAACACTGAATATATATCGACGAATATTTTCGAAATGCAATCATCCTTGTCCAAAATCCGGTATCAACGCCTGAAGCTGATGAAAAAATGAACATGAAGATGTCGTCACTTACGCGAATACAGTCAACAGAGTACGTTGAAAGTTCAAGTTGAAGACAATGACAAAATTCAATCCAAGTGTCTGATATTCGTCTGCGGTCTTCAATCCACTCAAGATGCTGACATTCCTACCAGAATTTTGAACAAGACTGAACATGACGCTGACATGACTTTGGCATCTCTGACAGCGGAGTGCCAAAGGTTGATCATTTTGAAACATGACACTGCCATGGCTGGACAATCAGGGTTACCTTCAGTCTGTGCCGTTTCGCAGCAACCATGCAACCGAAGGGCCGAAAAGCACTATACGATGACTTGATCCAAGCCCCCAACTGAATGCTGGCATTGCGGTGATTGACATTTTGTGCAGTTCTATCCATTCAAGCACTACAAATGTCAGAAGTGCAGAAGATTCGGACATAAGGTGACGTGATGCCGTTCAACTCTGTCACCCAGAATCTTACCGTCGTCTGCAAGGAACCATGGGAAGAAAACCGAAGAAACAATCTGCAAAGCTGAATTCCGTTTCGGCCACATTTAATCCCAGCTTCGCTGCACGCCGAACATACGTGATGGTGAAAATTAACGGCAGTCCGGCACGCCTACAACTAGACACCCGTTCTGACATCACGCTGATCTCGCGACAAACGTGGAACACTATTGGCCGTCCGGCGTATAAGAGATCAAAACATTCAGCTCAGAATGAATCTGGAGAAAACCTAGCACTGATTGCTGAGTTAGACTGTGATTGCGAAGGCTGTGATGTCCACGCAAGTGGCACAGTTTACCTAACCGAACATTCGAGATTGAATCTTCTGGGCTTGGATTGGACTGAACGTCTGTAATTGCTGGATATGCCACTTAACCAGTTGTGCAGACATGTGGTGGTGCAAGCTCCGCTAGCAGACCAGAAACCGGATCACGTTCGTCAGAACCTGACAGAGAAGTTGGTAAACGAATTTGCGGGTGTGTACCAGGAAGACCTTGGTTGGTGTACCAAGGCGAAAGCAGTATTGAACCTACGTGCAGATGCCAAATTTGTTTTCCGGTCAAAGCGACCTGTGCCATATGCTGCCCTACCAATTGTGGACGAAGAGTTGAACAGACTTCAAAAACCCGGGGGTATACAGCCAGTCAGTTATTCTGCTTGGGCAGCCTCTATTGTAATCGCTAAGAAGTCTATCGGTTCTATCAGATTGTGCGCATATTTTTCTACAGGATTACACGCCGCATTGGAGGGCCACCAATATCGTCTTCCAGTCCCTGAAGATTTGTTCGCAAAGCTCAACGGTGCCAGATGTTTTGCCAAACTCAATCTGGCCAAAACAGATCTACAAGTTGAAGTCGATGAGGATTCCAGAGAACTACTGACTATCAACACTCATCGGAGATTATTCCAATATCACCGTCTACCTTTTGGATTGAAATCAGCGCCTGCAATCTTCCAACAAATCATGGACAGGATTCTGACTGACGTCCCTGGAGTGGCAGTATATCTCAACGACATCAATGTGATGGGCACTGGTCCTGATGATTTGTACGAAAAACTTGATCGTGTCCTCAGCCGAATTCGAGAGTTTGGATTTCATCATCGTGCTGAAAAATGCAAAATGTTTATTCAGTCGATCAAGTATTTGGGATGTATAATCGACCATCATGGCCGCCGCTCCGATCCAACCATTATCGATGTAATCAATTGAATGCCTCATCCAATTAACGTGTAAACTCTGCGGTCATTCATAGGATTGGTGAGTCACTATAGTACCTTCCTACTTGCGATGCACCATATCCGATGGCCGCTAAACTCACTTTTGAGAAAGCATGCAGTGTGGAACTGGTCTGCCGAATGCCAAAATGTCTTCGATCGTGTTAAGGCTATGCTTGCTTTGGATCTGCTCCTTACCCACTTTGACCCTACCTTGAAGATTGTGGTAGCATCGGATGCCTCAAACTACGGTATTGGCGCAGTAATATCCAATGGATTCCCGGATGGTTCTGAAAAGCCAATAGCTCACGCATCCAGAACGCTAACGGGAGCAGAGAAGAATTACGGACAAACCGAAAGGGAAGCATTGGCAATTGTATTCGCGGTAAAGAAATTTCACAAAATGCTTTATGGACGTCACTTCACTCTGTTGACCGATCACAAACCGCTGCTCGCAGTTTTCGGATCAAAGAAAGGCGTTACAGCGTATGCAGCAAACCGACTCCAGCGTCGGGCAACTATGCTCATTGGCTACGATTTTACCATCAAGTATCAATCAACAACGAGTTTCAGGCAAGCGGACGCTTTATCACGACTGGTTGCTTCACTTACCACGGGAAACGAGGACATTGTGATCGCGGCTATTTTGGTAGATCACGATGTGAACTACGTGGCAGCAGAAGTAATAAGACACCTTTCCGTAACTGCGTCAATGATCCAGCAATCGACAAGACGAGATCCAGTTCTGTAGAATCTTCATCACTGTCTTTGCAACGGATGGCCTCAGAATTGCACTGACGGTGAGATGAAACAGTATTTCAAATAAACGGTCAAAACTTCTTGGTGCTTGTCGACGCATACAGCAAACGGCCAGAAGTTTGTCTGATGGAAACAACGTCTGCAACTGCAACAGTGCGAAAACTGGACCAAATATTCAGTAGTTTCGGAGTGCCGGAGACAATGGTGTCGGACAACGGAAGTCAGTTTACTTCCGGTAGATTTGTGGACTTCTGCGAGCGGAATGGAATTAATCACATACGGTCACCACCTTACCATCCGCAATCAAATGGACACGCTGAACGATTTGTTGACACGTTCAAAAGTGCCCTTCAAAAAGCCAAAGGGGATGGACACACAGCCGACATCCTCGAAACGTTCCTCCTCGAATACCGTACGACTCCGTATCGACAGTTGCCGGAAGAGAAATCTCCAGCTGAAGCTCTGATTGGACGCAGACTACGAACATACGAACTTACTCTTCAAGCAGCCTGTCTTCCGCTACCAACTGTCGTTCAGATGAACATCAATATGTAGCTTGGGAAGACTGAGAAAATTGGGCACGCATTCTGAATTCTCTGATGTGGATGACACCATCGCTACAATTACTCACGAGCATTGTCTCCTTCTAGCTCTATGGGCCCCAATCATAACACCTCCTAACTAAGCAGCAAGTGTGATCGATCCGGCTTGGAGTTAATTGATATGTTTTAACACACTCATTCCATTGAGCTCAATTCGATTGCAGCTGCGTGATCAAACGCCTGTACATCATGTGAACTGTTCTCAAGAGTGCAGTTTCTAATGCCCTCTCTAAAGTGATTTGTTATCCGTTGGACCTATAAATGTAGAACTTCTGTGGCCTAATGGACTCGCCTCGATCATGTTCCAATAAACGCTGTTGCCGCACCAATTCTTCTACTCGGTTCTGGGGGCAAACGATTGAGCTCGTATTAAGGGACGATCCAACAGGAAGGCTGGGAAATTTTGGTACGCACTCTGAATTCTCAGATGGAGATGTCACTATTACTACGATTACTCCCAGTTACTGTCTTCTTTTAGCTCTATGGGTCTCAATCATGCCACAATGTTATAAAACAGCAGACAATTCACCACTACAACACACGTCTCTGTGGACATCGAGGAATCTGTAAAATTAGATGCTATATACATAGAAAGAACCGGGACAGCAATGTTGAAAACATTTAACGGTGTTTCGGTGTTATCAACAATATGGGTCATTCGGGGCTGCGCGCTCAGTACTTGATATGGAGAACGGGGCTATCCTCCAGAGACAGTCGAATAGTACGATAGGTCACATACGGAGAATTCCTCGTTGAATGTTCTGGCGGCTGGTAGTCACAAGATCGCATCAGTGTACCAAGTGCTTTTAACTGGATCATGTAGGAAATTGCAGGCGTGAACGGACAGCCATCAGCGAACTGGTGAATGAATTTGACCTCAATGGAAACAGATATACTGAGTGACGAGTTCACACTGAGACTTACAGACGACTGCGTCGTACTGCCAGTTGAATGTGCAAGATTGCTCGTGCAACTGTGAAGATGTCCTTCCTCAATGAGTGCACACAACAATGTCGATATTCCTACGAGTTGTTTTGACCGTTAAAGAGAAACAAACCGCAGGTGACCATCAATATCCTCAGAGGTATTGCGACTGCTCATGTTGAAGCTTCTCAAATGCGAATGTTTGGTTTGCGTCAGGCACACCGCCGTCTGTTAGCTGTCGTCGAAAACTGGACACTCAGTTGTCGTTACATCTGTACACCATTCTGTAAGAAAATCATCGACCGTACAGATAGGACCTACATCATTCGGTTAGGAGAGTTGCGTACGAAGCAAGTTGAGGAACCAATTCCATTAGACACGAGTATGTACATACTAATTTCTTCTTCAGTACAATTGAATTAACTGTAATTAGGAGCGTCAGCACAAGGTATTGATTACAAGGTACCACCGCATAAGTCCGGTTGCATTTATACTGAAGCCCATTTCAATAATCTTATTAATCACTTAGCTGATATTCGACCAACTAGTGCTGACAACCTAGGTCGGTCCGCAACCGAGTGCGCCGATATAGCGTATGGGAAACGTTGCTGCTCTGAACTGAGAATGTCAGTTTTCATTTCTCGAGCAATCCCACCATCAAACAGACGGAGTAGCCATGGCAGGTCCATCAGGTTCCATCATAGCAGACTTCCTCATGTTAATAGTTGAGCAACAGCTAGCTTTTGGTGATAAGAAATTGTTACGAGCGTTACTTCGACGACACATTAATATTCAGTGGTTTTAAGCAGGTGATAGATAACCTGGTGCAACGTCTAGAATGACGGTCACTGTAGAGATGATGAAGGTCTACATCAAGCTCCCTCTCAAGGGTGATTATACCGTGCACCGAACAACACGATGGTAGAAGAATTAAATTAGGCGAATTTTCAATGCAGACGAACTCCATGTAATCGCTCTGACACAGAAGTTACCGGTGCCTTCAGTGGAACGTGATCAGTTTATGGGTGCCATCACGTATAATAATTACCCATGTATACGCCATTGCGAAGATAGTGACATAGGCAGAACCATGATATATCCGAGTTCCAGAATGATGGAAAATCCACCCAAGTGGGATCAGATGGCTATGCTACCGGGGAACGCTGATATTGCTGTGACACATAGACAGGCAGCTTACTCAGCGGTTAGACACATTCTGACCACTGGTCACGTTGAAGATCGATCTTTTGCACTCAGAGTCATGTTTCGTAACCATATATAACAGGCGTCTAGCTGTGATTAGTAAGAATGAACAAACTGCTCGGTCCATCACAGTGAGCACATTGCTTTAGAGCAGAATTAGGGTCTATTGCGGATATGCTCGATATACAACAGACACACGTCCATATTCATGCAGTCTCAGGTGTGAGCAAATTCAAGTTTTCGACTCAGCAACGCACAAATTCATGCACTGATATTATGACAATGCTACAGTGCAATCATAATGCGTTCCCATCGATAACCTACAATGCATGTGTTCATTTATCCGTTTTAAACAATGAGATGAATATTGGCAATCGTATTGCAGAATTGAAGACGGCAGATTCCGGTGAGTGATATACACACGCATCATTAGTGTACAAATGCGATGCGAAATTCTATAAGTAATATGTCATGCTTTGGATGACACAGAACTGAATTCTCATCATCCAGTGCACTGGTGCATGCTGGGTACTCCCGAATGCAACGCGGGCTGCCCCATAATATTTCATTCAGCTAAATTAATGATTAGAGTGAGCGTGGTCATCCAATTAGTACCGAACACATCACAGTCGTCAAACAACCAACTCTTGCAACTGTTTCAGCATGCACAGCGTAATTTAATATTTGTCATCATATTGCTACAGATTCAGGTATTGCAAAAATGTGGATAGCCCACCTCGGGCCTATTCATGAACGGTGTGTAATTTGTCAGCATACTCAAAAGGTTCGCCTATATTGCGTAGACGGCGGTTCAAAGAGCGAAATCAAATTATCCTTGGAATATGCGCTCACACAAATGAATACATCCCTGTGCGCAGGTGAGATGATAAAATTCGGATGTGAGTATATTCTGACTGATGGAACGCCTAAATTATCCGCCTGCCATTTGAATTGGGACTCCTCGCAGAAAGGTGTACTATTGAACAAACACTCATATTCACATGTGGGCAAACGTATGATTCCTACATGTCAACGCGTATGGAAATGCACCGAAGTAATGAGAGCATTTAGGCGCGAACATATTTCGTTCATATTGGCAGCTGTTCAATCGTGTTTTCATTCATGCATTCGAATCAATTCGAGATATAATGAAATTGTCATTGCAGAATTGAGGACGGCGGATTCCGGTGAGTAACCAGTGTTGCACAAATGAATCGCATACACACACATCCACCTTATTCTAATGCAAGGCGAAATTCGATAAATGACGGACTGTGTTTCAGAAACCTCAGAATTTGAAATTCATCATTCGGTGCACTGCCCACATGCACAGTAATCTCGGCTGTAATATGGGTTGTGCATAATTATTTCATTCAAAGCGAAGTGAGAGAAATGAAGTCTCACGTCGAGAATGGTCTTAGCTGATGCACCCGTCTCACCGGTATATAGTAATTTGTTTTTATCCCAACGTTCATTCTGATGAACTAGTAATGGAATTCAAACCTTTTGGGCACGCGATAGATAGGTCTATTTCGAATACAACATCAGTTGAATTGTGCACATTGAAATGTCGTCGGAAGTCAATCATTTTAACATTCCGATTATTCCGGTGGATAATGCAATCAACATGAGATTGTTGGTTTATCCTCACGAAATGCGGTGCCGCCAGAATTGAACGAGACGATCCAATTTGGCTCAGCGGGAATATATTTACTTCTGTCTACAGGAGTGCACGGTTTTGGAGCAGAACGGATGAGATTGGTAATTTTGCAGCACTCCGAAACAGGTTATCTGGGTTTTCCGGCAGATTTCCAGTTATAAATTGCACGTCATGATCGAATGAATCCAGTTGCGTTTCTCTAACATAAACCCTAATACATCGGCTAGCACCCGATAACACTCGCGTGATATCTCATGTCTCATTTTCAAACAGACTTTCGAAACGATCTGAACGACAATTCGCCGCGTTCCACAAAATTCATGTCCAAACTGAATTTGCCCTGACTATTACTTTCACAATTAGTAATTTCTGATTTCAGTGTGTGGCTGCTGTGTGTGATATTCATGTTTTCCACCCTGATGATTTGTGTAGTTGAACAAACCTATGGAAAAATTGGAATTCAGTTAATTGCGGTTGGCTAATCAAATCAGTTTCTTTGCAATCGTGGCCCGAGTCAATTGCACATCTTTGACAGGCCTGCATACACGGGCCGAATCAATGCATGAGAAATCGATAGTTATTTGTTTACAAGCTTGCTCACTTACATCCACTGGATAAGAATACAGTGTGAACTTCCAAACCACCAAACAATCTATACTAAGTGGCACCAAACGATGTTTGTTCATGTTTATGGTGTGCGATTTCAATTTATTTCTGCGTTCAGAACACCGTGTTGTCAGGTTCATGTTGAGCGGAGAGTAGTCGTTAACGCCGCGCGTCACCCAGGGCTACTACAGAATGTTGAGACCATTTTCCCTGTCCGAACTGATTTACCGACGTGTTAAGATGAAAGCGTAGTCTTAGTGCAGGAATGTTCACTCAGAAAACACTCTGGACTAATCTGAACGGTGAAATGTCGATGAAATCGAATGAACTATATTCGACTGAATCCCGATTCGAATTGTCGAGTTGCATGGTTAGAGCGTAACATAATATACAAAGATATCAAAATCCGTTAATCATAGGCGTATTTGGCGCGTTTGTGCAAATATCGCGAGAATAGCATAGATTCAGTTGATTAGGATGTATCGCATTACATTGAGGCTCAGTTCGATTGATTGAATGGCTCGTTTTGTGGCGAACATTTTGTGATCCAATTGTCTGTTATTTCACAACTGGGAGCTGATATGCATTAGAGGAATCTCGTTAACACAGTGTGATAAAGTGTTGTCAGAGCGACTGGGGTTACAGACGTGCCATGCATGTAAATGAATGCTGCGTGCGCTAATGGGTGTTGCATTTCGCGGTATGGTTTCGAATAACATGTTGTAAGTAATCCACAACTAGGAGAACGAAGCTTTAGTGCGGTTGCAAATAAATAACACATCATTATATATTGCTGTTGCGTGGGCACATCGGGACAATCCTATATGTGAGAGAAAAGTGCTGACCAAATTCCATCACAGCCGAACACCAGATCAACGTGCTGTTCATTGCTAACGCGATACCATTTAACGCTGACGGACCGTCTCTTTCACAGCTCACGCAAACCAACTGAGTGGTAAGTGCGTGATATACAATGTATCCTATTCACCAATAAACCATTGTCTCTCTCGTGAATGCGCACTATTTGGTCCACAATTGTTAGGCGCGTATAACATTGATGAATGTGACAAATTTGTATTGATTGATTGTGTCAATCTTGAGGGAGAACTAACGAAACCGCTCAATCGACCAGTCTACGGACGGCTGACGTTTATTCACACAAGTTGGGCGTCAGTACATTGTCATCCGACTTGTTCGCATGTCCAAGATATACCGTTATACCGTCAAACGTGCGAGGTTGCAGGACTCACCACTTGGCGAATCTTCGACCGATATCTTCATGGCAAAGCAAAGATGTGGTTAATTAGTTAGTCAAATGGAATCGGCCGCCCGTTACAATCATTGTGTAGACGATATTGCTAGTGTGGTAAACGAAACTGGAAGTCTCAATTGTACACTGACGCATTTGAACTCTCTCCATAAAGTAGTCATTTCATCCGGGAACCCGAGTAACTTGCTGACGTAGCTTTCCCGGCCAAGCTAACGTCTCCTCGCGAGTGTGGCGCGTAGCAACGGAAGGTGTATTGTGAAGCAACGTTGACGGGCCGGCGTACAAACTTCAATTGTTTCGTGACACTAGGGCCAAAACGGAAACTAATGCGATGTCTAATAGAGAGGGTGATGAATGTTTGCTCGAAAGACAGCATGGAAGAGGATTGACAGTTTGTATTTATTACAGTTGTTGAAAATAGTTATCCGGAGCAGTTTTTTCACGGAAATATGCTGATAAGTGCCAAGCGAGTTAAACCAGAAACTATAGCCGGAAAGATTGATCATATTTCCCTGTCTTCTAAGGGTGAAACCGTAACCGAGAAGCTTAACGTATCGATGAAACACACTTCCTAGTTCATTTACGCGTTCAAATTACCAACACACAAGTACTGTGCTCGCAGTTGAGTTACACTGCTTGATTCTACCATCTCGGTTTGTGTTTATTCTTGCTCCTGTGAGACGAGCTACATAGAACGCACAACGCGGCGATTACCATAACACATTTGGGAGCACTATCTGCTGTGGCTGATGTGAGAAACGTTGAAGCCTTGTGGGTCTGCAGTTGTTAAGCATTTGATCCAGTAATGACAGTGGAATGTCATACCGATTTGGTCAGACCAATCCAGCGAATATGTGTAGTAAAATCAAAAAGGATCAACGGTTGTATGACGTCAATTGAAGAGGCCATTGTAATTCAACTACACTCATCACCACTATGTACCAAAAACAAACATTCGGGACGCTGCACCTACCACGGCGGTCGACAAACAAACTCAGCGATGCAATCGCATGAACCATGCGCATAATTGATCGTGAATTCATATTCCTTCCATCGTTGTTCAGCACTTCGTCCTTCGGCTTGAGTAATGTTACATACCTACGGCCAGTGGCATCTGCTGCTACGATGAACGTTCCTACTGTGTGTGGAAGTTTCAGTATCATTTGTTGCTACTTCCTCTCTTGTTGAACTCGCATGCATGCTCTCTGGACATTCTGGGTCCATTCAAATTGCCTGTCTTCTCGAAAGTGTTCGTGCAATGGTGAGGTAATGATGTAGAACGTTTCTACGAACCGACTTCAGTGTCATGCTCGACACGGAACAATTTTCCTAGCATAAGCTTAGAATTTGGATACACGATCTCTATAACAGTCCACAGATTCTCCGCTATGGTCTTGCTATCATCTTGGCCCCAATTGTGTGCCAGTACCACCAGCAATGCCTCACCAATTTTTTTCATTCTGGCATTACTCTGCAGTCCCGATATCTCAAACCGTTTCAATGAAACATCTAGATGAGTGTCATGTTCACCCTCCGTGTTACGGAGTATCTCAATATTATCTCCATATAACGCCGCGCTATCCCGTTTGTTTCATCATGTGAACCGTCATGCGTCCAAATGTGAACGATGATCCAGGTAGGCCGAATGACACGCGCACACATCACGAAATCGGAGCGCGTGAAGTCTGGCACCAACCTAACTAGTTTACTCCAATGCTACTCTCATCCGTAAAAACTAGCTGCCTCTCAAAATTGTGGTCGTTTGTTTGTTCAAAACGATGTGATATACGTTGGCATTCTTATCTCAGACTTGAGGTCGTCAGATTCCAGTGAATGACCGATGTAACATAAATTGAGAATTATACTTGAAATTGCGATCCACATGCACACAGATCACTCTTCTTTACAGGTGATCCGCTTCTCGTTCTGTAATGTGACAGGCTTCCATTAACCTGGAGTTTGATACTGATCAGATTCGCCCAGAGACGCTGTACGTAACAGTGGCGAATTCTTCATTCAGTCTGATTGAGTAGTTTGTGGATGTTCAAGCCAATGTGTTGCTTGGAGCATGTTGAGCAAACCACTCTACTGGAGACTGGAACTCAACATTTCCATGAAATTGACCCTTATAGTTATTCGACATGTGATGCATGCCTGTAAGCACATCATCATCGGCGTCATTGGTTAGCAATACATTAGTGGTTCACATTGACTGTTTATTGCGACAAAATCACGGAGAAGAAAGTAATCCTTGTATATTTCGAGGGATGTGATAGTTGAGGAATTGGACGTAGACGTGACCTAAAAAATACGCACACCTACATTTGCTTTCAAATACTCACCATCGAGGTGCCCAAAATTTGCAAGCACACAACCGAGCTGTAGGTGGAATTGAGGTCTCATCATCACAGCGGCTTACTGGCGGTTTTCATTGCTCTGCGTCACTAATTACAATCGCCTCACAGAAAGCTCGGTTAAAGAACGACAACATTAACACCACTGAAAGCGGGTAACCACCGTTTCACCTAACCACTCAAGCCACCGAATCCTTGAGTCACGAAGGTCCCAGCCAGGAAGACGAACGCAAACTAAGTTGACTAGTACAAGTGGAATACTTTTAACCTATAATTGGACAATTTCACAACTCAGTGCAATCTTTCGCAGATGTGCAATGAGCTGACCGTTAATGTGAAGTTCGCTGAGAAATCCAGACTGCCAAATCTGTATGTAGGTACCATTCACAAACTCACTGGATGAACATTTGTTCAACACAATGAAGTAAGAGCTACGCTGCCTTGGACGCGGTACAGCAAAGTCAACGGAGCTCTTGGTGCATAGCATGTATGGTTGCAATCTCGTTGATCTGCGTTCGGAGGAGTGAGTGATCACGTCAGTAAGTCCCGTGTTTATCCGCACGGGCAACATTTGAGTTTCAATCCTGCATTTCCAGATATGTTCTACAGTGCGGATAAGGACTAAATAACACCTCACGTCTGTTTTCAAGGGTTTTTGTCCCTTTTCACTACATTTGAAATTGAACGGTGCGCACGGATGTCTGCATTCGGCCAGGTGTCTACTTGTCGTCGTCACCACGTGCAACACAATCACATACACGTTGCATAAACATTGCTTAAGGAACACATGTCGGGTCCACATTAAATCAGGAGACCGAGCAGGTCTTCGTAAGTATGTTTCTTTCACAACGTTCATTGGCAATTGCTAGCGACGGCAACCAACACCTTGCGATCCATGTTGTAAATGCACGCCATGTTCGAGTGAATCCAAGTATGTTAGGCCAAGCTAAACGCTAATATATTAGCTACCACCCGATAACACTCACGTGATATCTCATGTCTCATTTTCAAACAGATTTACGAAACGACCTGAAAGGTAAATTCACCGCGTTCTACAAAATTCATGTCCGAACTGCATTCGCCCTCACTACTATTTCACAATTATTGATGTCCGATTTCGACGTATGGCTGCCGAGTGAGACAATAATGTTTCCACCCTGATGATCTTTGCAGTTGAACAAACTAACGAATACAATAGAATTCAGTCAATTGATGTTGGCTAATCAAATCAGTTTCTTTGCATTCTTGGCACGCGTCATTTGCACGTCTTTGATAGGCCTGCATACACGGGCTGAATCAATGCATGAGAAACCGATATTTATCAGTTTACAAACTTACTTCCATCATTTGTCACTTACGTCGGCTGGATAATAATACAGTTTGAGCCTCCAAACTATTTGGCAATCTGTACTATATGGCACCAACAAATATTTGCTGAGACGATTCTGTCATTGTCGAATCTCATGTATGTGTGTTGTCCAGTGCTAACGCCTATCCATCAAACGCTGACGACTTCCACATTGTGTTATGAGGCGCATCTGCTAACGACGCAGCAATGTGTAATCACGTCATTGCGATTGATCGATCCGAGTTCGAGTTAATTGATATATTTTCACTCACCCACTCCATTAAGCTCAATTATATTTCAATTGCGCGATCGAACGCCTCTATATCATGTGAACCGTTCTCACGAGTGCACTTTCTAATGTCCCTCTGTAAAGTGATTCGTTCTTCGTTGGACCTATAAATTTAGAGCCCTGTGTTTTTTAAATAAACGATGTTGGCGAACCTAATTTTTTTTCTTCGTTCTGGGTCATTGATCGAGCACGTTGTATAAATCCTACAACTTAGTTTAGTTAGTAACATGTGTCATGTTGACTTGGCACTGTGCAGTCACTTCTGTCCCCTATATCGTGGCGAGTGGAATTATGGAGTTCAAACTAATCGGTGGGTAGAACAGTTTGTGCAACCGTAATAAAACATTACACAAATAAAATGATAATTGTCCGCCTTCTGGTAATGCCGATCAAAATTCACCAGTGCACGGCTAAATGATATGGCAGTACTTACGGCAGCCTAGTACACAAAAGTGGAAATCTGGTGCAATGCTTTCCAAGTGCATCCCTCATGGTAACGGAAAAATAATGCAACGATAACATCTTAGTTTTTGAGTTGACCAACTGCAAATGACTGGCACACTAAATTACAGCATGATGCAAGTATGGATTCCTGTAACCGATGACATCAATCCACATGCGGAAAATTAGTGGACCAAAGAGTGTTCTCTGCACAGTTGGTTTCCCACTTACAGCAGGTATAACCTAGATGAAGTAATTTTCGACAGTTATCAGCTGATATAGAGCAAATTATGCTAAACTTTGACCTCCATTTTATGGGGTAAGCCAGGACGGGTGAGCATAATCGGCATTATTGCTGGAAAAAGATGTTCTGGTTTTATAAGTGTCGTAATCGCAATCCACACATAAATCCGGTTTTCAGTTGTACAAAAGGGTTTACTTTAGTTCTCGTTAGGATTTTCCAAATATGTAAGAAATGAGCGTATTGTAAAAGACAAAGAGTATTCATCAAATGGTTAATCCAAAATCATGCATATGGGGCGGATCACAGTCTACACACCTTTTTCAGTGACAGGTAATTCACCCTTGCTGAGATTTCAAGAGGCTGTGAAATAAATGTTCAGAGTATGTGGTTAGTTTGTACGAACTGGTTTTGTGAACACAAACATGGGTTGTAGAGCCTGGTGCCAACAAACGTTGGTACTCTGCCAGACCTGAGGCATGTTTGATGTTGCTTGCCGAAAAATGTGACAGCTTTGTGTTGAGTGATTTTGTTAACCTCGAGGGAGAACTAACGAACCCGCTTAACCGACCAGTCTCCCAATTCGGATTATCAGGTTACATTGAACCCAAAGATCGTTGCCGTTTCAGCGAGATTAGCAGTTTGTTTATTTCATATTTTTGAACTAAACTTGTCCATCTGAAAGTTCAAATGAATAGTACATTATTAGCTGTCGCTGCTTTATACAATTTGTGATATATCCTCACCGATGCGATGAATTTGCTGAGAAATTTCTGCCATTGATGAGCGCTATACCAGTGTGCTCTCTAGTGCTAACAAGAATCCATCAAACGCTGACGACTTCTACATTCACAGCTCATGCCTCCCAGCTCGGTGGTGAGTTTAATGCGCGCAGTCTGTTCTATTCACCGATCAACCAATGTTTCGTTCATATATACGGAGAATGTGGTTTGCAATTCACAGAGTGCAGAATGCAACAGGCATTTTGACACAATTGATTTACGTGTGTACTGAAGCGTATTGGACTATGATGGTAAATTGATTGGCTGGCCAGTCTCGCAGAGTGGATGGTTGATTGGATTTCAGCAATTAACTGTTGAACATTATGCTTACTCGCCAAACTACTCGCACACGAGCTAGTCAATTTTCACCGGTGAATAATTACTTCACTTCTTTCCGCCGCGTTTTATGTGCTGACATTCTTGCACAAATATGCAGATCGATACTTACAAATTAAAGATTTCCTATTCCTGTTTCCGCGATTGTCATGCATTGTGCATGACATGTTTTAACGGTGGAAATTTTGTTTTTTTCCCGAGTTTTTGGGTTTTATATCGTTTTGGTTGCGATTCTTAAACTCCACAGTTTTACACGAATGCCCACGCCTGTGGATGCTGTATATTGCGATTGCTGTTTCTCGGGAGTCGCTTCAGCCTCAGCCTGACAGTCCTTGTGACCGAGCAATAGTACCGGTCCTCTTGACATTTGAGTTTTTGGACGGTACATTTGCAGGCTAGCTTTCTCAATCTTCTGCAGCACAGCAGTAACTTGTCCGCAATGTTCTGTCTCATATGCGCTGTACATGATGATATCGTCTCCGTCTTTAACTGGTCGAAATCCGTCTTGCTTGATAGGGATTTCATGTTTAATCCAGTCACAATATAGGTCTCGATCAATGGTGAAAAACCTTTGGAATTTGCATATCGCTTTATTCAGCAACCGAATGTCACCGGCTGGTAATGCTCCGAGTGCACTTGCTTCAATTTGTCCGAACTGAGTTATACGTATTCTCCATAACGGAATCACTCCATATTTCGTTACGAGTTTGCCATGCCTTGGCGCGGTCAAAGAAATCCACCCTAATAAAATTTGGCGTGCGTCGGGGAAATGACGAATGGTTGCTAGACTACATGACCAGCGATTTCGACATCACCTTCCGCCACGCCCGTTACTGTGAGTGCAAACCTACCGACTGTTCGAACAACTATCGCACACGGTTGAACGATCTGTCCGGGCCTCGGACCAATCAATGGAATCGCAACCCCTGTGTTAATCAAGCAGCATGCCGAGGTACCATTGATTCATATTGTAGCCTAAACTGCCGTCATTTTAACTTCCCGCATCAACAGTCCCAGAAAAATAACAATCATTGAAACGGTTATTTACATACGACTGCCTCTCGCCGCGCGCGCAAAATCTTCGCCAGCATCCATGTCTTTCACATCTGTAATAGATGTCGCCACGGTTCTCCTTCCTTCTCATCTTCAAAGCCGCCACTCCCTGGGTCAACTTTTCCACTGCGGTTTGCAAGTCATTCAGTTCACCTGATTAATTTGTCTCCAACTGGATAGCTGTTGGGAAGTTTTCTACAAGCAGTTGCTCAGCCGCATCACCAAGTAGTTCCAACGTCATCGGATGCGCAATGAGAGCCACTTTGAGGCAATTCTGTACTGTGTGCGGCACTCCGTCCAATAACTTGTCCGTCAGCATGCGCTGACCTGAGTCCTGATCCACGTGTGGCAGAACTCCTGACAACGCTGCCCGCAGCGACATGACATAAAGAAGAGCGTCGACTGCTAGCAGTCGTCGGGGCGATCAGCGTCTTCTTCGCGGCGGCCCACTTAAACTTTGCGGGGCCCCTTCGCGACGCATCCAGCGCCGTCTTCGCCCAGCCCTTGAGCAGCATCCACAGGGCTGCCAGCTTTACCCGGTCGGTCTTGAATTCGACCATCACCGCTGGGTCCTCGACGTCCTCCAGGAAGCTCCCGACTTTCCCATCCTCGATCGGCTGCGGCCATGGGATCGTCAACCTCCAATACTGGTCACAGCACAAATTGGTGTGATCCAAGTACGCAGATGGCACAAGGGTTATTTAATCAACAGAAAAGCACATGGGTTAAGCAGTTAAACAGGACCACAAAGAAAACCACTCATCTGCATGCATTACTCCGCCCGGATTGCCTCCGTTGTTACAGACGCTAACGCTCAGGTCCTGCAAGTTTTCCGGGTGGTGTTGCATTCCGATGTTTCTTCCTGCATTTTTCAAAGTCAAAATATGTGTTATGGTCATACTATTCAATAGCAGTCGTGTGAGTAGTATAGTTGGATCGTTAATCCTCACCACACCGGTTTCGATTACCAAATTCTACATTCTGTACAAATGCTCACGCCTGTGAATGTGGCATATTCCGGTGTGCTGTGAACAACATCAGAAACCAATGTGATTGTGCAAGATGATTCTGATTGAACCACTGGTTGGCTGGTGTTTTGCTCACCCACGATTCTTCTCGTTGGCTGACCTGTGAAGTGATGACATGAACAATGTCTTGGGGGGTAGGTGAACGCACGCGTTTTTGTGGATTTAAATTTGGAAGAGTAATACTGCGATATGAATGTCATTCGGTAGTTATCGACGGAAGGGAGCTGATGGGCCCACGGTTATAATGTTACATTCTATAGGCAGGCAATCAAACATCTGGGATATGAGGTTGCTACATCTGATAAAGGATGCTCTTATATGTGTGTCCGTTTGGAAGGTGAGCCGAACCGAGCAAATTCTATCGGCATACGTGAAGAATTACCGTCGTGGAATGCGTGTTTTGCGTTTATCTCCTGAATAACATTGTACACCATCAATTGTAGAAGCCGATGCAATTTACTGTCTACCCAAAAACGGCTGATCATGACGTTGAGCCTCCTATGGCCGTGAACGCATTGGTGTTTACGTGCCGTGCTTCATCGCTGAGCCGTCAACTCAAAGAGTTACCTTATAAATTTTCTCATCCCTGCGCGGTCGACAGACAAACCCAGCGATGCAATCGCATGAACCAGGCGCATAATTAATCGTGAACTCATATTCTTTCAATCGTTGTTCAGCACTTTCTCATTTGGCTTAATTCGTATGTGCGCCCTCTCTCAATCGCCCCGTTAGCAAATGATCCAGCGAACAGAACACAACATTCTTATATATAGTGACACGGTCATCAGGAGGTGCGAACAAATCACACATTACGAAATCGAGACGTGTGAAGCCTGCTACCAACCTAACTAGATTACTCAAACTGTTATCCGTTCCCACAGGCTGCCTTTCAATGATGTGGTCGTTCATTTGTTTGAAATGATGTGACATATTGACATTTTCACTCCAGACCTGAAGATGGCAAATTCCAGTGAGTGACCAATATAACACAAACTGAAAATTTTACTATAGATTGCAATCCACATACACACACATCACTCTTCCATAAATGTGATCCGCTTTTCCTTATGTAATGTGACAGGTTCCGATTATCCCGGAGTTTGATTATAATCTGATTCGCACTGAGACGTTATAGGTGACATTAGCAAATTCTTCGCTCAATCTAACTGAGTAGTTTGTGGATGGTCAAGTCAATATATTGCTTGGAGTATGTGGGCAAACCACCCCAGGGGAGACTGGAATTCAACATTACTGTAGAGTTTACACTCACGGTTATTCATCGTAAGATACATGCTCGTGATCAGTGTTCGATTGGTATTGATTTTTCTTATATTTGAACAACTACCCTGCTCATCACAATCCACTGTAGATGCCCAGGATATTGACCTTCATTGAGTCTTTTTTATAAGAATCAAAGCTGTCACACGAAAATATGTACATCTTTTGCACAAATGCTGATAAATTTGATATACACACCGCATGTCTCTCTGCCTAACAGAATGCAACGGCGACATTCGTGCTTCGCAGCCTTAACCACGTTATAGCGGTGTCAACGGAATTCATGCTACAAGGCACGTATGGTTGCAGTCTGGTGGATCTATATTTAAGAGAAGTGATTGATCACGTCAAACGGCCCCGTGTTCATCCGCACGAGCGATATTTGAGTTGCAATCGCACATTTCCAGTTATATTCTTCAGCGCTGTTAAGGTCAAAATAACACCTCACGTCTGTTTCGTAGGGGTTTTCTGTATTTAACACATTTGAAATATAATGGTTTACACAATTCGACCAGGTGTCTAGGTGCTGATATCGCCACGTGCAACACAATCACGTACACGTTGCATGCATATTGACTAAGGAACACAGGGCATTTCTAAGTTAAACCAGAAACCAAACAGGTGTTCTTGGGTATGTGTTTTCTCCCTAACGTTCATTCCAAATTGTCAGCGGTGCCATTGAGAACTGTGTGATCAATGTATCAGATGCAAGTGGCCGTATCAGAGTAGTGCAGAGATGTTATGTCAACCCGCTTCTGGCGATTCAGAATGATTAATTCACCAACGCGTAGCCGACAACTCCCATAACTCTTATTTCGACAGTCGAATTAACAGGACAAGCTTCCGTCTCCAAAGCCGTCCGAAAAAGCAATCAAATGGATTGAGATATATGCGGTAGAAATACCGGTAGAAGTACTGTCTCACCTCTAACGTAAATAAACCGGATACAGAAATTATT
>JTDE01001677.1:104201-119568 GCA_014338405.1 Paragonimus skrjabini miyazakii | reverse complement strand
AGGGCTGGCAGAATTTGCAAGGATGATACTATGGCCCAAGAATTGGCTTCCATACGTACAGTATTCATACAAAACGGCGACCCGGAAAGGTTTTTAAACAGAGCTATGCAACAACAGGGTGAAAGGGATCGGCTGTATCAAGCGGAAAATTAAACTGTACACATCGCGTTACCCTTCAAGGATGACACGTTAGCTGAAAGTATCACACGTAGACTCACAAGAACAGTTAGTGCAACGTCCAACTCAGCTAAATTACGTGTCCATTTCACAACCAATCCGGTTTTGTGCCCACGACTAAAAGATAAAGTGCCTGGTTCCGCAGCCTCATTTTGTGTATACTCATTCACTTGTTCCTGTGGAAACAGTTATGTAGGCCGCACGACCAGACGCTTATCTGAACGGGTCCGGGAACACCACCCAGCTTGGCTGAACAGTGGAATGACGAAATCTGTCAACAGTGCCATACTATCGCACCTGGTGGATTCGAACCACTCTGTCAATGTGACGGACGCACTTCGCCCAATCTACCGAGTTAAAGTCACCCAGTCGAGGGCAGTGAAGCGTAGGATTCTCTCCACAGCTGAAGCTATTAGAATTCGCCTGTACAACCCACCCCTGTGCGCGCAGAAACGTTTTGTTCAGGCGTTGGATCTGCCATGGCCAACTCTACACCCTGTTAGCCTGTCAAGACCCACGGTTCAAGTGGGTTCTTGATTGCAGCGTGACATTGAACTGATTGACCTGATTAACTATCCGTTCCCCACTTACCCCCTTAAATGATTCCCCCGTAAAGTTCGTGATATAAATGTGATGTATTTAGCCTGATGACGAATAACTGAAAACGAGATTGTTCGCTACACAGTATTTTTCATGACTTATTGTTTTGCTGGTAATTTCTGCGTGTTCAGCAGTCATGCAGACAAATTTCATGATAATATGTTCATCTTTGGATCAGGTTGGTGGGGGTATTCGAGGCTCCCCTTGTTCATCTTTACAACGGTGCACGTAAAGTCACTTGGCGGCGTTCGAAAGAAGCGCCTCATAATAAAAATGATCTAGTTAAATTAGCTTGACACTTCTTGCCAACCAAGATCGTTCGCTAAAAACACCGGTTGCCAGATGAATCGGTGTAAATTAATGGACTAATGCACTAGTGGATTAATGTCAATAGTCCTTAATCGTTGAATTGTGCATGATTAAAATTGCCTTGGTAGTTGAATCAAATAACCGGGAGTGCAAGAATGGTACTTTCTACGTGACTGGCCAACTCGGATGCTACTCTGGCCAACTGGGAATCAATTCTGGCCTTCTCCGAAATGACTCTGGTTCGAGTCGGGCCGACTAAGAATTTTGTTGAACACCCACTCGAATCTCACTCTTTGCCAACTCTTGCAAGAGTCGGGCCGAGTTTCGGCCAGAGTTGGCGTGGTTTGTGGGTTGGTTATGCAGTGATGTCGTTGGGAATATTCCTCATTTAGGGAAATGTGATTAAACAGAAAGAATTACGATTCACTGCAACATTGGACGTGAGCACTCCTAGTAAGCACGTGGCCGACTAAATCAAGGTGGCCAGGAGTCCGCCAGTCTATTCTACTCCATTGGCCAATGGATATGTTTATCGCTGAGTAGCTATTATATCTAATCGAACATCACCTTCCACTAAAATAGAAGTACCGAACTTGAGAAAAGATGGTTGTGATTTAATCTTCAATTCTGCTTATCCCGGTTAGATTATTAGCTTCGCGTCACTTGATTGTCACATGCTTCTAGGTTGGCTACTTTTCGCGCTGTCGTGCAACGTATTACGGCTAACAGTGACTGATAACGCACAATATTACCTTAAATGTAAGCGTGATGTAAAGCACCGCTATTGTATCAATAGAGATATGTTGATGAGTGTGGTATTCAAATTGTGTGTGCTGGGTTATGTAAGACACTGGTATTACACGTGCTATATTTCTCATGGCAAAATATATCACCCTTTTCTCTAGATATCAAGTCTTCCATTGCACAACATAGGATAACACATCAGCTGACAAACTCAACCTGGAACGTCCGATAAAGAAAGAGGGTTGATATAACTGCTTCGCTGAAAAGGTTGAAGAAGGGGAGCGCACGATCCGATGGTAAACACAACCGTAATAACCAAAAATTTAGAATTGGAAAAGTTCAGAAAAAAATTTGTGAACTGCGGGCGGGAAGAAGATTAAGTACTGGGTGTGACATGCAGTGGACGAGTGGGTATGCGCTAGACTATCGTCTGCTAATACATGAAAACGCCTTTCATGAAGAGTAATCGAAACGCAGTCCAAACCGGTATCGAAGTGAAGAACAGGTTTGGGAGCAAACCGTATATTTTCAGCAATGTTTAGAATTTTGCTAAGTAGTTAGTCCCAGCCTAACCTGAGAAAAACGGCAGCAACCAAGAGAAGGAAGAAAAGACGCGCGGGATGGGCCACAGCCAACTAGGCGGCACCCAAAAGCGCGCCAAACGAAAAGTGCGTGGAACCTTCGGGTGCGTTAAACTACGCTCAAAATGGTCCGGGAAAAACTACCTTGAAGTATGGGATAGTAGACGAGTCATTAGGAAAAGGACAAGCGTTCATTGTTTGCAATTAGTTGCACTAGTGTAAAAGGTGACACTGAGTTTGTATCCAGCTTCCTGTTGAAGACGTGTGCGGAATCACACGTACGGAAAAAGCAAGCGGAAAACACGGTTGCAACCGAGATCCTTGGAGAGGCAACACGATCGCTATTCACTACAGATATTGGTTTTAGACATAGTGAAGATTTTTCTGTTATACTTCTTGCTGATTCAAGTTATCACTTCACATGTTGACGGATCAACGAAAAATGTTAACGTGAATTGAAGGTTTGCCGAAATCTTGGTTTCAATAGGATTTTTCCATGGAGGCCTGTAATGCGTTTTTCAGAAAAGGTTGATATTCGTCTTATTTCCCGTTTTTTTATTCTCCTGGTTTGTGTTATGGGCACAGATCTATTGAATTTTTAATTTATTTGGGTCCTCTTCTAGACTTTTCATTACGATGGCTCCACTTCTTGTTCTTTCATGAGATAACATTTGCTATAGCTATATTTTCTAGGTTATCCACTGTGTGATTGGAATATTGTCTGAAATTTTATAAGAAATAATAATTGCATCTAGAGCGCTCGAAGTGAATCTACAGGCAGGCAGGTGGTATAGAAATGACGGTTACACGTTTGTACTCCATGAACCTCATTTTTGTTGGAAAACTTTAAACACACTTTCTGTGATTTATTTTGACCACAGCGCCCATCGTTTTGCTGGTAATTTCGACGTGTTCACTGGTTACATGGGTGAATATTTCATGGCAAGCTGATTATCAGAGAGTCAGCCTGGATAGTTAGTCGATGCGCCCCTTGGGTGTTTAGCTCGGTTCACTTAAGAACGTTTGATATCGTGCACGATGGACGGCTCAAGAAAAAATAGTGATCGCGTTAAGGTGGCTTGACCGTTCGTGTCAATTATGATCACGAGCGACAAACGGTTAGTAGCGTGACGAATAAGTGTGACGTACCAAATAATGAAGGCTCTGTCATACTTCGTTTAATGAGATTCGCTGCGTTTAGGCAGTTAAAGGAAAGAACTAGGAATGCACACAGTGTTGCTGGAGCACGTTTTGACCGGCAGACTTAGATATGAATGTGGTCAGCCTAAAATTGATTCTGGCTCACTTCAAAACGAATCTGGGCCAGGGTTAACAAAGTGTATGGGCTACTAATAAAATACTCAAGTTGTTGTGCAAGATTTGACTAAGAAATATGTCCCATCAGCTTGCTGTTTATAACGTGTAGATAGAACGATAGGCAACATCATGGCAAAAACAACCCAAAAATAGCGAACAACATTCGTGTACATTGCCTAATGTAGACGGTATTGAGAATGTGCTGGAATATATCCATGAAGATGACGAAACACAGAAAGCTCAAACAGTCGTCCGGTCAACGGATTGATAACTGGTCATTACCTCTTTAATGGTTCGATAAGCCTTAGAGTCGGAAATTCTGCCCGTCGTTCAAGCAATGTAGGATACTCGATGGTTAACCAAAGCGGACTGAATCGTGGAGAGTGATATGCAAAAGGCAGTGCGACACTAGGATGCGACCGTGTAAGGTATAAAATTGACCGCATTTTTCGTTTGCTCCCATACCCAAATATTAGGGTGGATTTGATAGCACAGAAATACCGACTATTAGACAACTGATGCACACAAATTGCTGCTACCAGTCTCTACTTTGTTTTGCTATGCAGCGGTTTTAACAGCATTCCTTCGAAATGTTTCGACATACTTTTAAAGTCCAACGCATGTTTTTCGCGCGAATGATTTATCCGTGCGCAATCATTGTGTTTATGGAACGCGCTATAAGGA
Organism: Paragonimus skrjabini miyazakii; assembly: GCA_014338405.1. Classification (NCBI taxonomy): domain Eukaryota; kingdom Metazoa; phylum Platyhelminthes; class Trematoda; order Plagiorchiida; family Troglotrematidae; genus Paragonimus; species Paragonimus skrjabini miyazakii. The sequence goes on along the minus strand of JTDE01001677.1, from coordinate 115,156 downwards.
TGTGTCGGCCTGTTTTAATTAACCGTTTTAGCCGAGGCTGATGGATATAGTGCAGAAACGTCCTATGTGATAGACAATTTTGCTCCATTCAGAGAGTTTGGCAGGATGCAATTGTAACTCAGATATGATAGCAGAAAGAAAGGTTTTATTTGAGTTGCAGCAAGTGTGACAATTATGAGTGGACAAGGAAGTATGCCTATTAACTTCCAATTTGATTTGATCGGTATGCATCTCAATGATATATTATCGTAGACAAAAATTTGTGGCCAACCTCACATTGCTCTTTTTCCTTTTGGAGTCGAGTGCAGAAATTACAATCAACAAATTCCGTGTAGCTGTCACACGTTGTCTTACCAGATCGAACCGACAATTAAGAATATGCACAACCGTTATTTAGCTCAAAATTTGCTATAAAAGCTGCTGTTTTATTTGTTTGCACATCTGAAGGCTGTAGATGATGGGTTTTAAGTCTCACTTTGTTAGCAAATACTGATGTCAACATATCGTCCTATACAATTCAGTGAACTAGGGAAATGTTGAGGTGGGGATCGAAAAGATGAAGATAGGCAGGCGACAGATTGAAAAACCTACTGATAACTACCGATAGTGAAACCTAAAGGTAGTGGCAGTCCGTATGCGAGAAAGTGAACAGCAGTCATCTTAAACATTTACGAGGATTCCGTTTGCGCCACAAAACCCCCTATATGTGCGAGTTAAATAGCTGTCGATTGAATCGTGATAGTGATGTAAAGTGCTTCTTGACAAAGGAAAATGTCTTCTAAACGATAGATAAGAAATGACGTAAAATAGCCATATCTTTTGGTGAGCCCGGAGGCCTCATGAGCCAAGATGACTTGCATCTCAAGACACGGCAACAATGCGTGTTTGGACAATCCCGGGACGTCTGCAGTAAAACTTGTTTGTCAAGAAGTTAAACAAGCAACAGACGATAAATAAAAGAACGTACATACAAGTGACGCTGAATACTGACGTTGGTGAACGTACAGACCAACAGTTGTTGGCAACAGATGTCTCAGTGACACGTTCTTCTGAGAAGTCGTGGGTGCAAGCGCACGAGAAGTGCTGATAACATGGTGGAACATCGCAGACGTATCTTTGAAACGCCGCAAAATGGAGCACTCCCAGGCTATAGGATGACGTATTTCATTTTGAAAATGGTGATGATCACATTTATAAGACTTTAACAAGTGAGCTAACAACAATAACGGGCTATTTTCGCGAAAATGGTGGGAAAAAATTTCAACACAAAACCAAAACTTTTGGGGCTTTGTCGGTGTATTCCAATTTTTCCATTAACGCCGCCTATTCACAATTGATGTACTGTAGATACTCTGCCTGAAATCTCGATTTTAAAATTTCCGAACATATTTAGAAATCGAGGATTCGCGCCAGAAGGACCGTTTTGCCTCTTGAACGACCTTGAAGGCGACTCCCGTGAAACGGATAATTGCCTATATTCTTATCCACCAGTGAACAGGTAGGCACACTTATTATGGCGAAATGAATGACTGAAAGTTATTGCCGATAGTTTCGAACGCAAACGACACCAACAAACTAGGTCATATCAGTGTTTTAGTACTCAGTTGATGAAGACACTAACAATGCAGTTTTCAAATCCTTTCCCCGGTGGCGTTGAAAAAGGATCGCTAAGTACTTCAAGATTAACTTGTTTCACCCTCATATCTTCTACGACTGAGTTATTAGCGTGATCGTATCAGTAAACCAAAAGACACTTTGCAATCGTTTTGGTAATTGTGATTTTGAATTGCTGGTGGTATCCTAGTTTCCGCCGTGTTTCAGTTGCTGGATTTGCCCAGGCCTGTAATTGGAAAGATGTTTAGACCTGTAGAAGGGTAAGTCAGATAAAATGCACCCATTTAGGTACGAAGCGTACTATGTGTTTAGAAGCTTTTGATGCACCATCCAGTTGTCCAATGTTGGAAACTATAACATCTTAGCACAGACAATGATAACCAGTATAATATAAATGTAATAATAAACATTTATGTGTTAATGTACATATATATATATGCGTTGATATACCCGGATGCCATACTATGCGAGTAGAAGTGCTTGGGGGACACTGATGGAATGTGGATGCAGGGAAGTCACATTCAGTTGTGAAAATGACTACCAAAAACGGTAACGTTCCCTCTACAATGCACACAAACAATTGAGCTAATCAACGTGAATTTTGCTATCATCTTTCCGATTAAAACTCAGCCGCTGGTTTTTCCGTTCAAATGTCTTCAAAAGGCAACCATGCGATAAAGAATATTTCTAGAATAAAGGTTAAGATCCACAGCGGCCAGATTAGCTAGCGCCACGCAGTCGAAATTCACGTGTTAGCCATTCGATGCTGCTCCTCAGTTCTTGAATGAACATGGCAATGGAATCTCCCATGTGAGTCTGGCTTCTTCTCCCTCCGTTGCCGTTTTCGTGCCAATTATTTGTACAATTGCTAAAGTGTTAAACATCGCTGTGTACATGAAAAGCACATTTAGGCCTCATATGGAGCTAAGTACACTGCGAACTATTATTAAGATTTCCATGTTTGGTTTACGATAACCAAACCTCCTTTCAACTCACAACAGTGAAAACTTACACCCGTTTATTTCCCACTGTAGCTACACGGTTATTGAATTACCGATTACTAGATGTGTTGGCCTTTCAACGGGAACCACAAATAGCTGTCACGTGCTCATGTTTGATCTTTAACAATATGAAGTCGTAATGTTCAATTTTTGCGTGAACTAACCCATAGAACCTTATGACTGTGAATTTGCCAGACATACTACACTTCTGTAAGTTACCTCATACACCTTATGTTTTTACAACTTGCAAGGACTGATAACTTCACCCCACAATGCTTCCATTCAGTTTTGATGTCTAACTGGTCGCACAAGTGAAAATGCCATGAACCTTCTCGAGAACCCCTTGACTTTCAGAAAACGTGAAACTCACAAATCTCTCAAGCGGTTGTGAAGATGGCGGTATACCCCATGTCTAAAACACCGAACTTCCAATGATTATCAACGTGATAAAGTGTACACGCAATCCAGGATCACGGCTTATTTCACTACGATATGTTGACATCGGTATTTGCTAACAAGGTGAGACTTAAAACCCATCATCTACAGCCTTCAGATGGGCAAACAAATAAAACAGCAGCTTTTATAGCAAATTTTGAGCTAAATAACGGTTATGCATATTCTTAAATGTCGGTTCGATCTGGTAAGACAACGTGTGACAGCTACACGGAATTTGTTGATTGTAATTTCTGCACTCGACTCCAAAAGGAAAAAGAGCAATGTGAGGTTGGCCACAAATTTTTGTCTACGATAATATATCATTGAGATGCATACCGATCAAATCAAATTGGAAGTTAATAGGCATACTTCCTTGTCCACTCATAATTGTCACACTTGCTGCAACTCAAATAAAACCTTTCTTTCTGCTATCATATCTGAGTTACAATTGCATCCTGCCAAACTCTCTGAATGGAGCAAAATTGTCTATCACATAGGACGTTTCTGCACTATATCCATCAGCCTCGGCTAAAACGGTTAATTAAAACAGGCCGACACATCCTTATAGCGCGTTCCATAAACACAATGATTGCGCACGGATAAATCATTCGCGCGAAAAACATGCGTTGGACTTTAAAAGTATGTCGAAACATTTCGAAGGAATGCTGTTAAAACCGCTGCATAGCAAAACAAAGTAGAGACTGGTAGCAGCAATTTGTGTGCATCAGTTGTCTAATAGTCGGTATTTCTGTGCTATCAAATCCACCCTAATATTTGGGTATGGGAGCAAACGAAAAATGCGGTCAATTTTATACCTTACACGGTCGCATCCTAGTGTCGCACTGCCTTTTGCATATCACTCTCCACGATTCAGTCCGCTTTGGTTAACCATCGAGTATCCTACATTGCTTGAACGACGGGCAGAATTTCCGACTCTAAGGCTTATCGAACCATTAAAGAGGTAATGACCAGTTATCAATCCGTTGACCGGACGACTGTTTGAGCTTTCTGTGTTTCGTCATCTTCATGGATATATTCCAGCACATTCTCAATACCGTCTACATTAGGCAATGTACACGAATGTTGTTCGCTATTTTTGGGTTGTTTTTGCCATGATGTTGCCTATCGTTCTATCTACACGTTATAAACAGCAAGCTGATGGGACATATTTCTTAGTCAAATCTTGCACAACAACTTGAGTATTTTATTAGTAGCCCATACACTTTGTTAACCCTGGCCCAGATTCGTTTTGAAGTGAGCCAGAATCAATTTTAGGCTGACCACATTCATATCTAAGTCTGCCGGTCAAAACGTGCTCCGGCAACACTGTGTGCATCATTTTGAAAAACCTTGCGGGTGACAGACTTTTCGTTGATGCTCAGCTCAAATCCCAATAAAGTCGTTTTTTCACTGCAAACTTACTTGGAGAGCCAGAGGATTAGACAAAGCTCGGTGACTGAGATGTTAGTGCGAATGCAAGTTTCCTGATTTCATACAGCCCCACGACGATGTAGTGGTAGTGAACAGCCATTGTGTGGTTTCCCTAAGGATCCAGGCTGCAACCGTCTTTCCCCGCTTGTTTGTCCTGTACACATGATCATGTGTACGCCTGTTATAGTAGGCCTGAGATTAACTCAGTGGTACTGTTTTCAGTCGTGCAATTAATTGCACTTAGCGGATGCTTGGTCTTTTTCTAACGACTCATTTATTATTCCAATCTCTAATGTTGTTTAACCCGAACCTTTTCTAGCGTTGTTTAACGCACTCGAAGGTTCCACGCACATTTCGTTTGACGCGCTTCTGAGTGCCGCCTAGCTGGCTGTGACCCACCCCGCGCTTCTTTGCGTTCTCCTCTTGGTTGTTGCCATTGGTCCAAGACTAGGCTAGAGCTAACTACTTATCATATTTTCAAACAGTGCAGTAAAACACACGATTTGTTTCCAAACCTTACTGCGTTCCCTAGTTTAGTGCTTGCTGGGACCGCATTTCGATTGCTCTTCATGGAAGGGATATTAATTCGTTAGTGGACGAGTGTCTAGCGTATACCAACTTGTCCACTACGTAATTTCTTCAGCTTCCAAGAAGGCTGCCAACTTCCGACAGTCAGTGACATATGGACGTGACTCCGGGACTACCTAGTCTTGCTTTCATTCAGAGTCAGAGTCAGTGGCGTAATGAGGCGTGAGTGCTCAGCTAGCACTGCAGAACGGGACAACTTGAGATCCAAAGTGTTTAGAAGGTTGTAGTGTTCGGGACTAGTTACTGAATAAAATAAGTAAATACGAGTGTACCTCACTAGGCTATCGGTGATAACAAAATGAACGAATGAGATAAAATAGTTACAAAGTTCCGGCAATTTATGGTAAGCAAAACGATTTGACTCACAGGAAAGTGTTCGCAAGTGTCCGAGATGACCACCACAATATTCTAAGTTACCAGTATCCGGAAGTGGGTAATATCACAGAGTTGCCGTGGACTTCTGAAGCGCGATCAGGGATGCGACGATGTTCGTAGTACAACGGAGCTAAAATAGTGGATGATAGATCCGTGTAATATCGTCAAACGACTGCACAACGGAGAGAAGAGCAGACCGACGTGCACAAAATTTGTATTGTATTACAAGGTCACTTTCAACAATTTCAACAAAATGCAAAGGTGATACAGAAGGTTGTTGTACAGAAATGAAGCATCGTTTGCAAACAAAAATAAAGAAATCTCTACAAGGTTGTTTGCGATGTTACGTAGAGATTCATGATATGATTCTGGAAGCATTTATAAAATCTAGTATTGGGGAAACATCTAGTGTATCCAGTACACCCGTCTTCGTTGAACGTTCCGTATATCTTAAATTCGTTCAGCTAATAAATACAAAGAAAATTCAGAAACCATGCTTCCTTCAAAATTCCGAACGTGCAAGCATTCACAACTTATTTTTCCTTCTGTGGCAGTTTCACCCCTTAGGGACCCTAACCAGGTTGCCGGAGAGTTATTTTCAAAGACAGATAATTTTTCAGGGGTCTGTCTGTTGAATTATTCCAAATGATAGTCTAGTTCACCAGTTTACCGGTTCGTCCATCAGCTCACGATAGTGATGCCATCATAAAAAATAAAGTATGCTTAGAGGCAATATAGAAAATCATTTTGTGTATTTTTCGCACTTATTGGTGAAAGTAATTCATTTCTCAAACATCTTATGAATTTGTTTAGCTGCATCAAACAGCAATTTATATGAGGGCTCGCCACGAATTTGATCGTCAGTAGGATGGGTCACGGCGAGTATGTGGTATTCTGCCTACGATGACATTCTTTTTCCTAGGAACAGAGTGCAAAATGTCTTCCAGATCCACCATATTGCTAGTTTTGTGGAGGGAAGTCACAGTCTCAAACCTGAAGAGGTTGTTCGTCATCTGAGTTCGTTGCACAGTTCCAAGAAAATAGAAGAAATACCATGTATTGTAAAAATGGATAGCAAAGGAATGAGGGTAAAGCTAGAAAAGACGAAGGTACACAAGTAGTATGGTGCCATTTTTAATTATTTCAGGAAGTTGTTGAAGCATTCGAATGGAATAGCATTCGAAGTCAAGCAGCCATTCTGAACCCTATGGACCATTTCCAGTTTAAATTTTTGGTGCTTTTTCGTTTAGTACAGTTTAAAGAGTCAAACAACGAACTCCATGTATTCAGCTGTGATACCATCGATATAGCTAAATCGTTTGTTGATTCAATTAGTCATCACAAGAAGGAACCCAGGTTAGTTTATTTACCTGCTGAGCGCATTCTCTCCACAGAAAGTCTGCTAGCGAACTGAAGGTTAATAATGACAGCGCGTCAAATGGCAAAATGAAGCGGGGTCGTTCAGAAGAGGTCAGTATATAAGTCCAAAATTGCAGTGTGAACAAATATATAACCTGTATGTGATTTACTATAACAGTTGCTGCTGTTATACTCGCAGTTTTTCAGGTTTGCGATAAGATGTTTTTAAAACAAGCAAATGGACCAGAATATGGTAAGTTCTATGGGTCTTTTTGTAGAAACGGATCGTTCCAAGGAGTGGAATTGTTAAAATCGCTTACTTTCTGACATGAAACGCGCTTATTATTATAACTGCACTCATCAAGATGCGTACATTCCAACACAGTTATCTATATTCATGTGAAATTATTGGATCCACTTGGATGACTTTATGTGTTTGTCATTGAACTTTGACAATAGACACAATAGATCACTAGTTGTGTAGATGTTTACATACCAATGTTAGTTACATGTTGTCTTGTCCGACTCTGTTACTAGCAAGTGAGCAAAGACGAAAACCTCGAATTTGCTGGTGGTTTTAAATGGCAGTACTTCGTAAAAGGCCGGGATATTAGTACTGCATGACCACGTTGTCTTTACATCACCTCATAGTTTCGTTCAGCATACTTAATCCTTGAATAAATCTTGACGTCATAAACTGACAGCAACTTTAAAACATGTATTTTTGCTGACAGACTATTCGTATGCCTGCGATTTTTCATTTTTAACATTACCAGGGTTTATATATTCTACTTCCTGAAATTGCCAGTCTTTACACGTAGAATCCACTATTGCATTTTCTTTAGTATGGCGGTTACAATCACACTTACCTATGGTAAACCGCGTTCTAGTGTACATGATGGGCTCAGCATATGAGTCTTTCTCAAGAGCATTCACGATTTCAGTCACGTGCACATTAATCTTATTTATTTTCTGTCAGAGTGATGGCATGCCGTCAAATGCGACCTTCTGACTAATTATTGTTGATTATCTTAATACAGCCGTAATAGTTAGATAAACGGGTTGTCTCAACCGTCAGATTTGTTCTTGAATAACAGAAATGAAATAATATCTTGAAGTGAACACTCAGCTCCCTAGAAATTCGAAGCCAGCTCTCCCAAAATTGCGGTGAGCAGAGGATTGACGTTTTGTCCTAATAACCGACCTGTTATTAATTCGTAGCTGTGGAGTTACTTTTGGTTAAGTACTACACAAGCCATCAGATACTTTAAAGTTAATTGTTCGCAGTCAATCCAGCTTTAACATTTTGAATGAAGTGGTCTGAATTCATAAATAACGGTGTGAATCCTCTTTTCACACTTTCCCCACTCAACATAAAATGGCTAAAAGTACAAATCGGACTGAATTTTGAATGCTTTTTACGTCCAGATTTATTGCAAACAAAAATTATTGATACGTTTTGGACACCGACCCGGCTATCAACGGCTAATCGATATGACCTATTTGCGAATTTGTAAATTGTGAACCACCATCGGGATCGTAACCTATAATATTGCGCTGACTTTGTGACCTGCTGCAGACGAGTGCTTTGCGTCATATAAAGCGTTATTTTGTTATTGCGGAGTATTACTCAGTAGCCGGCAGACTAATGTACCAGGGGTGCCACCTTCAAATATGCTCCTTCATCCCTCTTTCGGGCCTACTCTCTGCTCGACCTAAGTAAGCGTCTCCACCATTACGGGAGAATTTATAAATGACTTGAAAGAGGAAGAAGGGCAGTTAGTGAGGGTAGAACACGTTCTGCTCTATTGCTAGTGCATTTCAGCCTGATATTCTTCGGATTGTTAATCGTCATGTCACCTATAGAAGGGAGTTTGATGTAGACAGCTTTTGAAAAACTTTCACGGCTGCATATTTAGAATACTTAAGTTTACTTCCATTGTTCGTTAAGATATTCCCGGAAACTGTTGGCACAAAGAAATGCATGCAAGAGCCCATGTTCTTTCCCTGGGGCATATTCTTGACACTTTGTAAAACGACGTGCATACTAAAGATCATTTTATATGCAACTATAACAAAATTCATAAAACTCGCATATTACCCAAATCATGTTGGTTTGCTGTAAATGGAACGTTCAGTGGATCTACGTTTGAACGTTACTAGAATCTAAATATGTCGAACTCACCAATCAGGTATGGCTAAGGTCATAGGGATTCTAATCATCCAGTTCACTATAAAATAAACGGAGTAAGACGGGTATCGACCGATTCGTACGTAAGGCAAAACCAGATACTACCTAAGAAGTGGACAGTCGGGAATACTCAGTCAATATGGCAGCTGAGTAATTTTCAAAAATCTATTCTTAATATGACATCCTTTTTCAAGAGTGAACGTTCGGGAGAACAAAGGATGGGTTGGTTCTTTTAGCAAATAACATTTTAAGATTGTATTTTACCAGCAAAACACTCTGGGCACACTTTTCTTGCCACAGTAAAAATGCACAATGCAACAAAGTAAATAAGTATGCCACTTTTAACAACAGTCCAGCAAAAATTGCACGCCTTTTCTCCATATGGAAGGCACAGTGTGCATTGTAGAACAGTGACTCTAGTTAACATTTAAGTATACTTCAGATAATATCACAACATATCCTGTAGCACATAACTACTGGAAAATTTAACCTTGTGATGGAACCACTAGTGCAAGTAAGTTTTCAGACAAATAAAATGGTGTAAAGTGAGCGGACCTCTGCATTACAGAACATTCATGAACTGTGATCTTGACAGACTGTAATGGGAGTTTGTGTGACCGACGAAGGACATCAGCACATTTAAAAGGTAGACCATAATAAAATAGTTCATAAACTTAGAGGGAAACGAGATTGTGGCTGGTCCATTACAAAGAATGGCCCAAAAGATAACAAAAGAGACAATGTAACTGAACGAGGTAAATTGGAATAACCTCATGACTTCTTACGCACATGCGTAATCCTTTCCATCAAGGATCATGTTAAATATGCTTGTTATGGGTAAGTAAGCGTTCGTGATATCACGTCTTAGCTCAACCTGATCAGTTTAAAGGGTCATGAGACCTAGTGTATTGCTATGATGCTGTCAGCGCAGTCTTCTAAATCGGTTGGTAATAGGTATCCATAGTGCGAAGATGTTTCTGTCTGAAATGATAGGCAATATGGTAAAAATCTGTTCTACTTGATGAAGTTGCTGACTGTAGTGACATCGGCGTCAAAGACGCGCTTTATTCGGATCTCGCCTCTCTCTTTCGGTCGACACGTGGCTCTGTTATAATCGTTCTGGTCGGAGATACGAATGCTCAGGTCAGTCGCCTTGGTGAGGCTGAATCTCGTTTAAGTGGCAGGTTTGGGATAGCGTCATATCGGTCAGATAGTGGTGGGCGATTGTTGCAGTTGTGCGTTGAGCATAAGCTATTTTTAGTCAGCACTAGTTTTAGGCATCGTGCTTGTCATTGCTCTACTTGACGCCCTCCTGCTCATAACCTGGCCTGGTACCAGATAGACCACGTAACATTTAGGACTGTCATTCTTATTGGAGCACGTATTTGGACTCAGATCATGCATTGTTATGTTGTCGTTTTATTCTTACTTTTGCTGGTCAAGGACCCCACCGACAGCAACGACTGGCTGTTGAGCAACTGTCTTTACCATTGGTAAAGCATAAGTACCAAACCGGCTGAGAAAGCTGCCTTAGATTCACTCCGAAGACCCTAATAGCTGCTGGACACAAATCTCACAGTCTATTCAGAGAGTAGGTACTGTAGCATGCGGCACAGGGGTACATAAGTTTAACAAACATTGGATCTCAGAGAAATCTCTGGAGTTGTTAGAAGCCATACGGAAGGTTCTTCCTGGTAGTCCACATAAATCTAGGAGGGATGTCCGTAGAAAGCTGAAACGTGGTCTAAAGGCTAATCGTGAGGCTTGGTTATTGGAAAAAGTTGAGGAAACGGAAACCGCTTTTGCTTCAGGGAACACCGGCAAACTCTTTAAGCTGATCCGTGTTACTGGTCCCAGGCGACCGTCTGTCAGTGAAGCCCTCAGCGAGGCAGATGGCACACTAACTTATAATAAGTCTTGAAGGTTAGAACTTTGGGCGGAACACTTTGTGGGTCAATTTA